>CAUYON010185396.1:0-25746 GCA_963573935.1 Arctocebus calabarensis
TCCCTAGTAGCTGGGACTACAGGCGCCCGCCACAGCGCCCGGCTATTTTTTTGTTTTGCAGTTCGGCGGAGGCCGGGCTTGAACCCGCCACCTTCAGTATATGGGGCCGGCGCCCTACTCGCTGAGCCACAGGAGCCGCCCGACCTAATTTTCTTACAAAAAAAAAAAAAAATTCACATTACTAGTGGATTAATGTGTCATATAGATGATACAAACAAGTATTGTCTTAAAATCTTGAAATCACTACAAAATATACTCTAAACATGAGTTGTACACTCAAATGCTTGAGGGAATGGTAATAGAGAGGTCTCTACTTATTAGAAGGCTGCCCATAAGCAAATTTCTAAAGACCCTCTGAATACCAGTAACTGATGGAGAGAAGAGTGTTATTCCATAAGCCTAGATACAGAAAATCGGATAAAACTTGGGCTAATCTTGGAAATGAGAGATTTTAAAGAACCACTCCGACTCCAACTCTTCTGGTGATAATTTTTAAGTTCTGAAATATGGAATTTATATATTATGCTTATTTGTTCAGTGGTTCTTAACTAGGAGTGCATCAGAATGTTGAGAAAAATGTTTTATTGGTTAGAAAGAGGGTCTCACTCTGTTGCCCAGGGTGAACTCAAACTCTTGGGCTCACGGGATCCTCCTACCTCAGCCTCCAAAGTTGGGACAAGAATGTGCTACTGTACCTAGCTGTGAGGAAACCTTCTTAAATACACATGTGCAGGCCTCATTAGATGTATTTCCTAAGTAAACCTTCAGGAGAGAGCCCAGACTTAGACATTTTTTTAAAGTGTCCCCAGATCCCTGTGATGCACAATTCTAGCTGAGAACTAGTGGAGCAAAATATCACTTTGGTGTCATTTATCATTTACACAACCAATGCCCTTCATCATGTGGAGATCTGGCCCAAAACAGGAAATGTAAAGAGAAAGAGTCATGTACTGAAATCTCCATTTAATTGTCTTTCTTAAGATTAGAACAGGGTGGGTGGCGCCTGTGGCTCAAAGGAGTAAGGCCCCGGCTCCATATGCCAGAGGCGGTGGCTTCAAACCCAGCCCTGGCAAAAAACTGCAAAAAAAAGATTAAAACAGGGACTAAACAAGTCAAAATGCAACTTGATTTTGCTCTTTATAAGCTTCTTAACTCCCACCTTCCCAGCAAGACATTCTAGTACACTCTTACCTGAGTGGCTGTAAGTACAAGAAGAGGATAATAAGTCAATTAATTATTTATTCTTCCCTCTTGTGAAGCCTTTCCCACATCAGCACCACCTACTCATTGCCAACTGATTCCACAAAGTCCTTCTAAAAGTGTTTTCTAGGGAAGTTTATAACTCACTCTCTTTCCCCAAATGAGAATTATTTTCCCCAAAACTAATGAGCATCTGGTCTAAATATATAAACTGGGAAACACACACACACACACACACACACGCAAAACCTCTTCTTGGTACTTTTCCTCAATTACCTAATTTCTAAACTAGTCTGAATAGTTGATTGTTTTCCTTTTGCCTTTCCATTTTTCCCTCTTAAGACTTTCCACTGAAAAATAAATCACTTTTGCATAAATTACTTGTTTAAGGAACTTGTCAACAGCAGCCAGACCACCATTTACTGCATAACACTTTATTTTTTAGTGTATTTCCAGGGAAAATTTGGCTTTCTTGGGTTGTTTTACACTAATTAGGAAAAAACACTTGTGTTGAAATAAAACACAGCTTGAAAACAAAGTTTTTTCTTTAACCAAAGCAGGGTTTTTACAAATATTTACCATGAATGTATAAAAGAAAACCATATCCTCAAATGCTTATGTAAATGAATACTTAAAGTAAAATCTTAGACAATTTAGTTATTTCAAAATATTTTCACTCAGAGAATGCTTGAGCTTCCAAACACAAAAATTGGTGGCTATGTATGTCAAGAGTAAAGCAGACAGATTTCAAATATTTTGAAAATAAAGTTGGTTGGTCTATACCTTGTTTGTTGCTTCTATGTCTGCACCATGTGAGAGGAGTTGCCTGGTGATTGACAGGTTCTCATCATAGACAGCATAGTGAAGCACGGTGTTGCCATACACATCACTGTGATTTGGGTCAGCACCATGTTCTAATAAGATAGTGGCGCACTCCTCTTCCTGGCATTGTAACGCCTATCAGTATCAGATGAAGAAATATCATAAATTCTAGAAATTCAAAAGAAATATTCCACAGATCTCACCAGCTAGTTATGTTTAAATGAAATAAATTTATTTTTATTCTGTGTATTGAAATCAAAGAAATTTTATAGTGAAATTGTTGGCTGCTATTTACCTTAATCAGAGCTGTTCTCTGTTCACTGTCAGGGGCATTGAGCTGGCATTTTCTGTTCACCAGTACAGATACGACTTCCACATGGCCATTGGCACAGGCCAAATGGAGAGCAGTCCTGTGGAAGTGAGAGTGATTGTTATGAAACTGCAGCACATTCAGAACATACAATGATTCATGCAATTGTAAACATTAAACAGCATGTCATTCCTCTGCTTATTAAGAAAGTATAACATTTATTAGCTCTTTTACTCACTACATTAATGAAATAACAGCCTATTTGAATAGATAAACTTTCACTTTTGGGTTCAACTTGGCTTTGAATCCTACTCTAAGCTCTATCACTTACTAGCTACCACTTAGCCTTTCTGTGCTACAATCTCCTTTTCAATAAAATAGGCAAAAAAGTATTGAACAATTTCTAATGCAAACAACAGCCAAATGATTGCTATATAATTATTACTATTACTACTGCATAACAAAGACAAAAATTTTAATTAAGTAAAATAATACAATTATACCTAGGTTGTGGTTTCTTTTGAATATCAGAGATAACACTATATTTCAGTGATGCATGGGTGCTCATTTTCTCACATTTTAACATCACTGATAGTGAAAAGGCAATTTTTTGTGTGTGTTTAGACATTTATACTCTACTGTTAATATATTTGACATGTACGCTTCCAACATACACAGTACGTGAAGTCCCACCGATTACCCTCCCTCCACCCATCTCCTCCAACCCTTTCCCTCGCCCTCCTCGTCTTTCCTTCCTTCTGAGCTATAATTGTGTTTCATCTTTCATATGAAAGTGTGGGTGATTATGTATTGATTTCATAATAGTATTGAGTATATTGGGTTTGTTTTCTCCATTCTTGAGATATTGTACTAAAAAGAATATGATCCAGCTCCATCCATGTGAACATAAAAGAGGCAAAGTCTTCATCTTTTGATTGCTGCATAATATTCCATGGTATACATATACCACAGTTTGTTAATCCATTCATGGGTTGATGGGCACTTGGGCTTCTTCCAAGACTTGGCAGTTATGAATTGGGCTGCAATAAACACTCTTCTGCAAATGTCTTTGTCATAGAGCAATTTTTGGTCATCTGGATATATACCTAGTAGAGGAATTGCAGGATCAAATAACAGGTCTACTTTTAGTTTCCTAAGTGCTATCCAAACTTCTTTCCAGAAGGGATGTATTAGTTTGCAATCCCACCAGCAGTACAGAAATGTTCCCTTCTCTCCACATCCACACCAACATCTGTATTTTTGGGATTTTGGTATGTGGGCTCTTCTTACTGGAGTTAGATGATATCTCAAAGTAGTTTTGATTTGCATTTCTCTCATGATTAAGGATGATGAGCATTTTTTCATGTGTCTGTAGGACATGTGCCTATCTTCTTCAGAGAAGCTTCTGTTCAAGTCTCTTGCCCACAATGAAATGGGATCACTTATTCTTTTCTTGTTAATAAGTTTGAGTTCTCTGTGGATTCTGGTTATCAAACCTTTGTTAGAAACATATCTGATGAAAGTCTGTAAATATCTTCTCCCATTCTGATGGCTATCTGCTTGCCTTACTTACTGTGTTCTTGGCTGTGCAGAAGAATTTTAGTTTGATCAGATCCCAGTAATATATTTTTGGTGTTGTTTCAATTGCCTGGGGTGGTCCTCCTCATGAAATATTCTCGCAGGCCAATTTCTTCAAGTGTTTCCCTGGCAGACTCTCCCAGGATCTTAATAATTTCATGTCTTAAATTTTTGTTAATGGTGAAAGGTGTGGGTCTAGTTTCAGTCTTCTACAGGTTGCCAGCCAATTCACCCAGCACTGTGTTAAATAGGGAATCTTTGCCCCAATTTATGTTTTTGATAGGCTTATCAAAGATCAAATGATGATAAGTAGCTGGGTTCATCTCCTGGTTCTCTATTCTGTTCCATACATCAACCTCTCTATTTTTTCTGTTCCATACATCAATCTTACATGCCAATACCATGCTATTGTGATCACTATAGATTTATAGTATAGACTGAAGTCTGGTAGCGTGATTCCTCCTGATTTGTTTTTGTTTCTGAGTAGTGTCTTGTCTATTCTAGGTTTTCTCTGATTCCATATAAAATGAAGTACTATCTTTTCCAAATCCTTAAAGTATGACATGGTGCTTTAATAGAGATTGCATTAAATCTATAGATTGCTTTGGGTAGTATTTACATTTTAACAATGTTGATTCTTCCTAGCCATGATCATAGTATGTTTTTCCATTTGTTAACATCTTCAAGTATTTCTTTTTTCAGAGTTTCATAGTTCTCTTTACAGATATCTTTCACATCTTTTGTTAGGTAAATTCCCAAATATTTCACCTTCTTTGGTACTACTATTGTAAAAGAGATAGAGTCCTTGATTTTTTTTCAGCTTGAGTATTGTTGGTATATATAAAACCTACTAATTTTTAAGTATTGATTTTGTATCCTGAGTTGCTGCTGTATTCCTTGATCACTTCTAAGAGTATTGTAGTTTAGTCTCTGGGGTTTTCCAGGCATAAGATCATATCATCTTCAAAGAATGAGAGTTTGATCTCTTCTGACCCTATTTGAATACTCTTGATCTCCCTCTCTTGCCTGATTGCGATGGTTAAGATTTCCATCACAATGTTAAAAAGCAGTGGAGACAATGGGCAACCTTATCTGGTATCTGATCTGAGTGGAAATGTTTTCAGTTTTACTCCATTCAACATGATACTGGCTGTAGGTTTGCTGTGGATGGCCTCTATCAGTTTAAGAAATGTCCCTTCTCTACCTTTTTCCACAAGTGTTCTGATTATGAAAGGATGCTAGATATTATCAAAAGCTTTTTCTGCATCAATTGAGAGAATCATATGGTCTTTGTTTTTTATTTTGTTTATGTGATGTATTATATTTATAGATTTTATGTATGTTTAACCAACCTTGAGACCCTGGGATAAAACCAACTTGGTTGGCTTGGCTTCTGAAGCACAGGGATTATGGTAGGGTGGTGGGTTCAAACCTGGCCTGGGCCAGCTAAAACCAACTTAGTTGTAGTATATAATTTGTTTTATGTGTTGTTAGATTCTGTTTGCTAGGATCTTACTGAATATTTTTGCATCTATATTCATTAAAGATACTGTTCTATAATTTTCATTCCTTGTTGGGTCTTTACTTGCTTTAGGTATCAGGGTGATATTTGCTTCGAAGAATGAGTTGGGAAGTAGTCCTTCTCTTTTTATTTTTTTGGAAAAGGTTATGTAATACAGTTATTAGTTCCTCCTTAAAGGTTTGGTAGAATTCTGATGTGAAGCTATCTGGTCCTAGACTTTTTTGGGAGATTTCATAAGTTGATGCTTCAGTAGTTGATATAGGTCTATTCAACATTTCCAATTCTTTCTGGCTGAGCCTAGGGAGGTGGCATGCTTCCAGGTATTGGTCTATTTACTTCAGGTTTTCATATTTCTGAGAAATAGAGTTTTTGTAGTATTCATTAAAGATTTTTTGAATTTCTGAGATGTCTTTTGTTGTTTCACCTTTGTCATTTCTGATTGATGATATTAGGGATTTTACTTTTCTGTTTCTGGTTACATTAGCCAAAGGTTTATCAATTTTGTTAAACTTTCCAAAAACTAACTTTTTGATTAGTTGTTCTTCTGAATGATTCTTCTGTTTTCAATTTCATTTAATTCTGCCCTAATTTGGGTTATTTCTTTTCTTCTGCTGGGTTTAGGTTTGAATGTTCTTCCTTTTCCAGTTGCTTGAGATGGCCCATTAAGTTGTTGACTGCTTCTCTTTCTGTTCTCCTGAGGAAGGCTTGTAACACTATAAATTTCCCTCTTAGGACTGCCTTTGCAGTATCCCACCAGTTCCAATAATTCATGTCATTATCGTTTTGTTCCAAAAATGTGGTAATTTCTTTCTTAATCTCATCTATGACCCAGATATCATTCAGCATAAGATTATTTACCTTCCATGTCTTTGTAGGAGTATGAAGATTCCTGTTGTTATTAAGTTCAACTTTTATTCTATGATGGTTGGAGAAAATACAGGAATAATTTCTATTCTGTTAAATTTGCTGAGATTAGACTTCTGACCTAAGATGTAATCTATTTTGGAGGATGTTCCATGGGCTGATGAGAAGAATGTGTATTCAGTTTTGTTGGGGAGAAATGTTCTGTGGATGTCTACTAAGTCCATTAGTTCTAGGGTCAGTTTTAAGTCTAAAATTTCTTTGCTTAGTTTGGATCTATCCAACACTGCCAAAGGGGTGTTGAAATCTCTGAGTATTATGGTGCTGGAAGATATCAAATCATTCATGTTTGTTAGGATCTCCTTTATAAATTGTGGAGCATTCTGTTTGGGTGCATAAATGTTAATAATTGAAATCTCTTCATGTTGAGTGTTTCCCTTGACAAATACGTAGTGACCTTCCTTATCTTTCATTACCTTTGTTGGTTTAAAGCCTATCTGTGAATAAAATTGTAACTCCTACTTTTTTCTGATTTCCATTTGCCTGAATTATAGATGACCATCCCTTCACCTTGAGTCTATTTTTATCCTTTAAGGTAAGAAGAAATTCTTTCATGCAGCAGATATCTGGTCTGAGTTTATGTATCCAGTCAGCCAACCTTTGCCTCTTTAAAGGACAATTTAAACCATTCACATTAATTGAGAGAATTGATAAACCCAGTGGTGTCTTTAGTGTCAAATTTTTAGAAAGTCCAGTTGATGTTTTTAATCCCTTCACCATTGTGAAAGTTGGGTTTTGATCAAAAATTTCTGAGTGACCTTACTTTGTGGTAGAGCATTGTGCTGGTCATTGTGGAGGATGGGCATAAGAATATCCTGGAGAGCTGGTTTAGTTATGGCAAATTTCTTCAACACGTGTATGTCATTAAAGTATTTGATTTCTCCATCACAAATGAAACTCAAATTAGCTGGGTACAGGATCCTGGGCTGAAAGTTGTTTTGTTTTAGGAGATTAAGGTTGCTAACCATCCTCTTCTGGCTTGAAAAGTTTCAGCTGAGAGATCTGTAGTCATTCGAATATTCTTCTCCTTGTAGGTTATGATTTTCTTACGTCTGGCTGCTTGCAGAATTTTTTCCTTCATGTTAATTTTGGAAAAATTAATTACAATGTGTCTGGGAGAAGCTTTATTTGGATCAAGTCTTGCTGAGGTTCTGAAACTCAGATAGCAGAAACTGTCTGCTATCTGAATTTCAGTATCTCTTGCCATGCCTGGGAAGTTCTCCTCTAATATATCTTGGAGTAGGGCATCTGTGCCTTTAGAAATATCTTCTCCTTCAGGAATTCCTATAAGATGAATATTTGCTCTCTTGGAGTGGTCCCACAACTCTCTCAAGGAGTGGTCTGTTTTTGCTCTCCACTTCTCTGCATCTTTGAGCATTTGGGAGTGTTCAAGATCTTTGTCTTCAATGTCAGAGAGCCTTTCGTTTGCCTGCTCCATTCTGTTACTGAGGGATTCTACTGTATTTCTCAGATCTTTAAGGGCTGCAAATTCTTGCCTCAATGTGTCAAAGACAAAAAAAAATCTTTTGTCAAATACAAAATCTTTGGAAATTTAATCTTTGAATCCATTGAATTCTTGAGACAACTTTTTAATTACTCCTTGAATTTATAATTCCAACTTTACTTTCATTCTATTAATTTTATTTACCATCCAAATTCTAAACTTGATTTGTAACACCTTAGCCATTTATTTATGTATGGGATTGTCTGTTGTGTGTCCTTTGTCATTCCTTGGTGGGGGGGTATATTCTGATTATTCATGGTGCCAGAGATTTTCCGTAGATTCACCCCATGATTATTTTTCCCCATGGCGTGCCTGGAGAAGCTGGTAAGGTGAAATTGGATTGAGGGCTCCTGGAGTTGTAGTTAACCTACCCTTTACCAAAGAGCTGGGACTGGTGACTGTGGTCTTTCTCCTGCAGCTTTACAAAGGTCCCATTCAGTACTGCAACCTGAGATTCTGGGGACCTGCTTGGTGTGATGGGGCTAGATGGCTCTGTCTTGTATTCAGCTATTCTCTATCCAATCCTAGTGAATCAGTAGCTTTGGGAAGAAATCTCAGCTGTGGAGAAATACAAGCAACTAAGATGCCCCACTCCCCATAAGCAACAACTGGAAGAGGAGAATCAGACCCTCCCACTATAACACAGCCAGGGCACAAATTTGGATGGTCCTCAGATGATCAGCCCAGGTCAAGAGTGCCAAACCAATTGTGCCAGTCAGCATAAATGCAGATCAAGTGGGAGAGATCAAAAGGTCTCCAGCAACTAGAGAGCAGGGGTCCACTGGCAGCACAAATGTTATTTGCTCCTGTGCTCCATGAAGTCAGAAAGGTCCGCCCCATAAGAGTTAGTCCAGGTGGGCTGGTGCCTCCTTCCCCACCTTGTACTTCCATCACACCCAGTCACTGGTAATCCCATGGGGCTGAGGCCCATATCCCTTCAATGAGCAAATGTGCCAGGGATTTGTGCCTTCCAGAGTCAAAGGAGAGTCAATGCCTCCTCAGCCAGGCTGCCACACTCTGCCACCAGCCAGCAAGAGGGGCTGAAACCTGATTACCTCTGGTGCTTAATGGAAACTGTGGAGTGTTCCACCTGAGTTTGTTCCAAGCCCAAGGCTAACAAAGCAGCAAATGTTTTTCTCCCTCAGAAATGGTGCCTCTGTCCCAGTGGCACTGCTCCTCTGGTACCCCTGCAGGGTGATGTCTGGCTCCCTCTGGCAGTCCACTAAATGGGGAAGGTGTCTCTCTGAAATTCGATCTACTATCACTGATGCAGCATGGGCAGTGCCTCAATGCCGGTTCCTGTGCTTCCACGGGGGTTCCCAAGACTGCCCACTGCATGGCTACTGGCGCCTCCACCTGCCGCTGCTTTACACTTTTGCAGAGCCAGGCCAACATCAGTAGAAAAGTTCTGTAGCATGATCTTCCTACTACTTTCTTCCTGGAGCCAAGATCAGAATGTTCTCCTGGCCTCTTTGAGCCAGGCTACTGCTGCATTCAACCTGCTAGGTCTCCACTGTGTGACACCCATCCTCAGCAAAGAAAGGGTGGGAAGAGAAAGAAGAAGAAAGAAAAAAGAGGGAAAGATAGATAGATAGATAGATAGATAGATAGATAGATAGATAGATAAAGGAAAATTAAATGTACCATTGGATCAGATTAAGGGGTAGGGAGAGAGATAAGGAAAGTAGAAAGGCTACAAACCAAGAACAAGAGAAAGACAAAACAAGATATGGAATGGGGGTAATACCTTGGCTGATGTCAAAGTACTGTATGCGAGAGAGATGGGATGAGTAGAAGGTACTCTATAAACTGAATGAATGAAGTGGAGAGTACTGGGGTGAGAGAATAGTTCAAGCTAGCATTCTGCAACCAAAAAAACCAAAAAAAAAAAATTGAAAGAATATAGCCCACATCACAAAAACCCCAAACCAGAGATGTTGGCGTGGATGTGGAGAAAAGGAAACTCTTCTACACCGCTGGTAGGAATGCAAACTAATACAGTCCTTTTGGAAAGATGTTTGGAAAATACTTAGAGATCTAAAAAAATCAAGTGTCCTTGATCGTGATCTTCCCCTATACAGATGTTTCTCCCATTGCCAATCTGCACCAAGGCCACACTAGACAGCACCCCAAACTGGTCCCCAAATACCACTTAGGCATGTCTACTTCTTAAATCTTTTCAGGACCCCCAAGCCTGTCAAGGAGAAAGGGCTACTTTCCATGGGCACTCAGGGAGATGACCGCTTACCTGGCTATTGGGGCCCTTTGCCTCTGTCCAGGAACTTTTCCCCTAGGGATGTTTTACCAGCTGTCACCCACATTAGAGCTCCTGGAGCCAGCAATCCAATCTAGCCACCAAATTCCACTCAGGAAAGCACCATCTAGTCTCCCAAAAGGAGCAGCTGCTGCTACCACAGTCCCACGTGGCTGCCCACCCACTTCCACTGCTGTCTGGGCGAGCCCACTGAAACTCACCCAAATGTGATAGTTCTCCACAACTCTGGTCAAATCCAGCATCCACTTTCACACTGCACACACCGAGTCACCACTGCACACCAATATTCCACACTAGGACCTATCTGGCCCTCTCCATCTGCCCTTTTGCTCTAGGAAGGCTCAGCTAAGCGTGTTTCCCATTCACCATCATGCTCCCTCCCTTGGAAAGGCAATTTTCACTCATGATTTATTTCAACTGTAATGGACAGCATTTAAAAAAATTATCTTATTGCACCAATGTACACAATTATGATTTAATAAAAATAAATAAATAAATACCAGTCACTGGGGAGCAAGATGGCAGCCACATAAAAGCTTCTTTGCAACTGGGTGCAGTGAGATTGGGGAGAGAAGACTCCAGGCATCTCTGGTTTGTGGGCTCTGACCAGAAACATCCCTTTGGGGACACAGGGAGACAATGAGAGACTTCGGGACCCCAGGGGAGGGCAAAATCAGTGGAGAACTGGCAAGTGGTTTCATTCGTAGCTGCCACAGCTGTAATCACAACAGCAGTGAGATTGCAAACAAAGAAAGCCTTCCCTGTGAGCTGTTTTGCTTTTCTGAACTTGGGCACTCAGTTGAACTACCTTGGGAAAACTTAGGGGAGAGTGCGGATGACTTTAAGCATTCACTAAGGCACTGAGCCAGAACAGAGCTAATACAGTTTGATTACGGAATGGGTGCAGCCATTGTGGGAGAACTGCCCCTGCAGGCTCCGCCCTCAGAGTCCCAGAGCAGGGATAGGAGACTTTGGGTGAGTGAACTAGTGACTGAGCAGTGTCAAAGGCCAGGGGAAGAGAGACAGAGGGGAAGAGAGATTTCAGTGTTTGACAGTAACAGGGCTGTTGACCGTCAGGTGCATAGAGCAAGAGTGGTTTGGGCACACTAGATAACTGGGCAACCGCTTCAGGAGAGATCCCTGGGAAAACTTCTGCTTAGCCAAGGTTAATGGGTTAATGGGTTAAAGTGTCTTTTGGCTCAGCACCTGTGGTTCAGGGGGCTAAGGTGTCAGCCACATACACCTGAGCTGGTGGGTTCAAATCCAGCCCAGGCCCGCCAAACAACAATGATGGCTGCAACCAGAAAATGGCCAGGTGTTGTGGCAGGTGCCTACAGTCCCAGCTACTTGGGAGGCAGAGGCAAGAGACTCACTTGAGCCCAGGAATTGGAGGTTGCTGTGAGCTGTGATGCTACGGCACTGTATCCAGGGTGAGGCTCTGTCTCAAAATAAATAAATAAATAAATAAATAAATAAATAAATAAATAAAATAAAAAGTGTCTTTTAAGCATGCTGGGGAGAGATTTAAGCTCTCAATCCTGCAGGGTTTGAGAAATCAGCAGAAGCCTTCAGATTCCATCTCACAGTTGTATCAGCATTAATATCTTATACCCCAGAAAATCACCTATTGCCCAGACAATATTCAGCAAGATATATATGCTGCTTTGTTTTTGTTTTTATTTCAACGTATTTCCTCCAGATTTTTCTTTTTTTCTTCTTTCTTCATTTTTCTAGTTTAGATATAATCTTCTTCTTTAGATATAATCTTCTTGTTGCCTTCTTTAATAATGAGAACTTCATTTTTGCTAATGTTTCTGCCCCAATTATTTTCTTTTTCCTCCAATTTTATCCTGTAAGGTTTTCTCTTTGGTTTGGTTTGATTCATAGTATTTTTGTCTTCCCTCTCTATTTGGTGCAGGTGGGGTACTGTGTCTGAACAGGCTGGCAAAGAGCTGCTGATCTCAAGGGAACCACCCAACCCACTACCTCCAGAGGTTGGGGGTTTTTTAGCTTGGGTCAAATACTGGACACCTTTATTACTCCTATTTCCCTCTGTCTGTGCCTCTGTTCTTTTTGTCAGTATTTCCTTTTACTCACCACCTCTCCTTTCTCTTTTTTCTTTTTTAAAAATCTTTTTTCCATTCTTGCTCTTAATCTTCTCATCCTTTTGATCCTGTACCAAAAGGGCTCATCAAAACCTTATACCAGAGTCATGGTAACTTAAAGAGCAAGAGGAAGTAAAAGGAAAATTAGGGCAAGGAAACAGATAAAATAAAACACTCATGAGGAAAAATCAGCAGGAAAAATCCTGGCAACATGAAGAACCAGTCCAGGGCAACCCCTCCCCAAGGAAACAAAGTAGCTACTGCAGAAGATTCCACCTATAAAGAAATGTTAGAAATGACAGAAGGGGAATTTAAAATAGAGATGATGAAAACAATGAAGGAAATTTCTGAGAAAGTACAAAATAACCAAAAAATAATGAAGGAAATTGCTGAGAAACTGGAAAATAACCAAAAGGAAATCCAAAAACAGAATCAAATAAGAGGTGAATGATATGAAGAATATAGAAAGGATATAGCAGAGCTGAAGGAATTGAAGCAGTCAATTAGGGAACTTAAAGATGCAATTGAAAGTATCAACAATAGATTAGACCATGCAGAAGAAAGAATCTCAGACATAAAGAACAAAGTTCTTGAGATAACTCAGATAGTTAAAGAAGCAGAAAAGAAGAGAGAGAAAGCAGAACGTTCACTGACAGAATTATGGGACTCATATGAAGTGTTCAAACAATCCAAAAGGAGAAGAAGAATGCCCCAAGGGAATGGAAGCCATACTAGAGAATATTATAAATGAAAATTTCCCAAATATCACCAGAGATTCTGACACTCTCCTTTCAGAGGGATATTGGACCCCAGGTGGCCTCAACTCTAACTGAGCTTCTCCAAGAGACATTGTAATGAACCTTTCCAAAGTCAAGACAAAAGAAAAGATTCTTCAAGCTGCCAGGAGTAAGCGCCAAATGACCTACAGGGGCAAATCCATCAGGGTGACTGCAGGCTTCTTCAAGGAAACTTTTCAAGCCATAAGACAATGGTCATCTACCTTTCATCTACTTAAACAGAACAATTTCCAGTCCAGAATTCTATGTCTCACTAAGCTAAGCTTTAAAATTGACAGAGAAATCAAATCTTTTACTGATATGAAAACATTGAGGAAATTTACCATAACAAGACCACCTCTACAGGAAATACCTCAACCTATTCTACACACTGACCATCACAATGGACCACCAGCAAAGTAAGCACCCAGAAATTAAAGAACAGAACCTAGCTTCCACAATGATGCAGACAAAACTTAAGCAATGGACTGTCACAAAATAAGATGAATAGAATGCTATCAAACTTGGCTCAGTGAGTAGGGCACCAGCTCCATATACAGAAGGTGGCAGGTTTGAACCCAGCCCCAGCCAAACTGCAACAAAAAGAACAGCTGGGCATTGTGGCATGTGCCTATAGTCCCAGCTACTCAGGAGGCATGTGCCTGTAGTCCCAGCTACTCAGGAGGCTGAATAAGAGAATTGCCTAAACCCAAGAGCTGGTGGTTGCTGTGAGCTGTGATGCCACAGCACTCTACTGAGGGCTTTAAAGTGAGACTCTCCATCTAAAAAAAAAAAAAATTAAAAAAAAATAATGCTACCACACTTATCAACGATCTCAATAAATGTTCATGACTTGAATTCCCCACTGAAGAGGGATAGATTGGCTGATTGGATTAAAAAACAAGCCATCCATTTGCTGTCTGCAGGAAACACACCTAGCCTCAAAAGACAAATTAAAACTCAGAGTTGAGGGTTGGAAGACAATTTTTCAGGCAAATGGAATTCAGAAGAAAAGAGGGGTTGCAATCTTATTTTCAGATACAAGTGGATTTAAAGCAACTAATGTCAAAAAAGACAAAGATGGTCACTTCGTATTGGTCAAGGAAAAAATACAACAAGAAGACATTTCAATTCTAAATATTTATGCAGCCAATTTAAATGCTCGCAGATTCTTGAAACAGATCTTAATTAGTCTGAGCAATATTATACCCTATAACTCCATAATAACAGGGGACTTTAACACTCCTCTTACAGAGCTAGACAGATTCTCTAAGCAGAAATTAAACAAAGATATAAGGGACCTAAATGAGACCCTAGAACAACAGTGCATATAGAACACTCCATTCCACAGATAAAAGAACAACTGTGCTTGATAGACGTATATAGAACACTCCATCCCAAAGATAAAGAATACACATTCTTCTCATTGGCCCATGGAACATTCTCCAAAATTTTGTCATATCCTAGGACACAAAACAAACCTCAACAAAATCAAAAGATTGAAATTTTACCTTGTATCTTCTCAGGCCACAAGGCACAGAAGGTGGAACTCAACTCCAACAAAACATTCAACTCCACACAAAGGCATGGAGATTAAACAACCTTACACTGAATGACAGTTGGGTGCAGGAAGAAATAAAAGAGGAAATCATTAACTTCCTTGAGCATCACAACAATGAAGACACAATGTACCAAAACCTGTGGGATACAACAAAAGGAGAACTGAGAGGAAAATTTATCCTTTAGATGCCTACATTCAAAAAACAGAAAAAGAGCACATCAACAAACTCACAAGTCATTCTATGGAATTGGAAAAAGAAGAACAATCTAAGCCTAAACCCAGCAGAAGAAAAGAAATATCCAAAATTAAATCAGAGATTAATGAAATTCAAAGCAAAAGAATCATTCAGAAAATTACTGAAACAAGGAGTTGTTTTTTTTGAAAAAATAAATAATATAGATAAACCTATGGCCAGACTAACTAGAAATAGAAAAGTAAATTCTCTAGTAACCTCAAACAGAAATGATAAAGGAGAAATAACAAAAGATGCCACAGAGATACAAGAGTTTATCTCTGAATATTATAAGACACTCTCTGCCCAGAAATTTGACAATGTGAAGGAAATAGATCAATATTTGGAATCACACCCTCTCCCTAGACTTAGCCAGAAAGAAATAGAGCTCCTGAACAGACGAATTTCAAGCACTGAGATCAAAGAAACAATAAAAAATCTCCAACAAAAAAAAAATGCCCTGGTCCGGATGGCTTCCCACCAGAATTCTATCAAACCTTCAAAGAAGAGCTTATTCCAATACTGTAGAAATTATTCCAAAACAATGAGGAGGACCTAAATCTTCCCAAACATGTTCTAGGAAGCAAACATCACCCTGATACCAAAACCAGGAAAAGACCAACTAAAAAGGAGAACATCACACTATTTCAGTAATGAATATAGATGCAAAAATCCTAGCCAACAGATTACAACTTATCATCAAAAAAGTCATACATTGTGATCAACTAGATTTCATCCCAGGTATGCAAGGCTGGTTTAACATACACAAGTCCATAAACATTATTCACCATATCGGCAGAAGCAAAAACAAAGACCATATGATCCTCTCACTAGATGCAGAAAAAGCATTTGATAAAATCCAGCATCCTTTAATAAGAACACTGAAGAGTACAGGCATAGGTGGCACATTTCTTAAACTGATCAAAACTATCTTTGAGAAACCCACAGCTAATATTTTACTGAATGTAGTAAAACTGAAAGCTTTTCCACTTAGAACTGGAACTCAACAAGTTTCTCCTCTGTCACCATTACTATTCAACATAGTGCTGGAAGATCTAGCCAATACAATTAGGCAAGAGAAGGAAATAAAGGGCATCCAAAAGGGATGGAGCAGAGAAGGTCAAACTCTCCCTCTTTGCTGACAATATGACCTTATACTTATAGAACCCCAAAGACTCTACCACAGGACTCCTGGAAGTCATCAAAAAATACAGTCATGTATCAGGATATAAAATCAATGTCCACAAGTCAGTAGCCTTTGTATATTCCAATAACCGCCAAGATGAGAGGCTAATTAAGGACACAACTCCCTTCACCATAGCTTCAAAGAAAATGAAATACGTAGGAACATACCTAACAAAAGAGGTGAATGACCTCTATAAACAAAATTATGAAAACCTAAGAAAGGAAATAGCAGAGGATATCAACAAATGGAAGAACATGCTATGCTCATGGCTGGGAAAAATCAACATTGTTATAATGTCTATACTTCCCAAAGCAATCTATAAATTCAATGCCATCCCTATTAAGATACCAACATTGTATACTTTTTGCACTAATGTACACAGCTATGATTTAATAAATTAAAAAATGATAATAATAAATAAATAAATAAAAGATACCAACATTGTACTTTCAAAACTTGAAAGAAATGATACTTCATTTTGTATGGACGTAGAAAAAACCCCATATAGCTGAGGTAGTTCTTAGTAATAAAAACAAGCCAGGGGCATCAGCATACCAGATGTTAGGCTGTACTATAAGGCCATAGTGGTCAAGAAAGCATGGTACTGGCACAAAAATAGAGATATAGACATTTGGTTGGACTGCAAACTAATACAACCTTTTTGGAAGGAAGTATGGAGAATCCTCAAAGAACTCAAGCTAGACCTCCCATTTGATCCTGCAATCCCATTACTGGGCATCTACCCAGAAGGGAAAAAATGCTTTTATCATAAAGACACATCCACTAGACTGTTTATCACAGCTCAATTTACAATTGCCAAAAATGTGGAAACATCTTAAATGCTCATCAACCCAAGAATAGATTAACAAGCTGTGGTATTTGTATACCATGGAATACTATTCAACCATTAAAAAAGATGGAGACTTTACATCCTTTGTATTAACCTGGATGGAAGTGGAACACATTATTCTTAGTAAAGCATCACAAGAATGGAGAAGCATGAACCCTATGTATTCAATTTTGACATGAAAACAATTAATGACTTAGTACACAGCAGGGGGTTAGCATGGGGGAAGGGGAGAGCAGAGAGAGAGAAGGAGGGAGGGGTGGAGGAAAAGAAGAGCAGAGAGAGGGAAGGAGGGAGGAGGTGGGGTCTTGGTGTGTGACATACCTCTTAGGAGCAAGACACAATTGTAAGAGGGACTTTACCTAACAAATGCAATCAGTGTAACATGGTTTCTTGTACCCTCAACGAATCCCCAACATTAAAAATAAGTAAGTTGGCTCAGCGTCTGTGGCTCAATGGGCTAAGGCACCAGCCACGTACACCTGAGCTGGTGGGTTCAAATGCAGCCTGGGCCCGCCAAACAACGACAGCTGCAACCAAAAAATGTCCAGGTGTTGTGGTGGGCACCTACAGTCCCAGCTACTTGGGAGGCAGAGGCAGGAGACTTGCTTGAGCCAAGGAATTGGAGGTTGCTGTGAGCTGTGATGCCACGGCACTGTATCCAGGGTGACAGCTTGAGGCTCTGTCTCAAAAATAAATAAATAAAATAAAAATTATCTTATTGATAAATTAAATAATGGAGCATCTTGAAATCCATGGTGCCTTACATTGATATATAATACAGACTACAGATCTATGGCAGTTCTAGTGATATGACTAGTATTTCAATAAATTTCAGTTCTTAAAGGTGATATGGAAAAAGGTTAAAACAACAAATTTTTTAAACCAAGTAATTCTTCTTTTGATTTTCAAAAAACTTTAAAGCAAAAATAAATTCAGGATTCAAATGAATAGGTTAGTCTCATTTTTTTCAATATATATAGTTATAAAATATGTAAAAATCAGATATTTCCAATGTTTAATAGTAACACTTAATACATGTACTATTATAAAATGTTTTTATTTTTGTTTTACTATTATAAATTTTAAAAGAACAATTAAATCTGATCTTTTACAAGTTTCTACCTCCAGAAATGCTTTTGTTTGAAAGGAGGGAGAAGACGTTTTAACTGAGATTAAGTCCTAATACTCTAAAATCTCTCAACTTGCTCAGACTGGGCAGGTAAACATTTTTAAAGATGGATGGGTCCTGAATATGTCTGCTACATCATAGGTATTCAGGTTATGTTTGATGAATGAATGCAGAGAGACAATAAAGAGTTTAATATTTTAAAAGGCTCATAAAGTAAAACAACATTTCTATAATAGTAACAATGATTTGCTTGCTATTTTTTATTTTCATAACACTAAATTATAATTATTAATTTATATTTTGCATAAATTTAATAAATCTGTATATATAAAAACATGTATATAATAAAAGTTACATATAATAAAATCTGTAAGCACAGATCAAAAGATTCTCTTTACTTCTCATAAGCTTTAAGTTGGCAGAAGATTCAAATCTAAAAAAAAATTAAAACAAATTGACAGAAAGTAATCAATTATGTCTGTCTGTGCAAGATGCATATTCCTACTCTTCCCAAGAATTATTTCTTTTTTTTCCTTTTTTTCTTTCTTAAAATTTTTTATTAAACATAACTTTGTACATTGATGCATTTATGGGGTTCAGGGTACTGCTTCGATATACAATATGAAATCCTTACATTTAATTAAGTAACACATCCATCACAAATATACTCATTTCTCATTAGTTTTGAAATGTACCATTGCATCATGCACATTAGGTGAGCACTCCCTCCTCCCATATCCCCCTTACCCTCCTCTTTCACTCCTCTTCCCTTCTACTTCCTGGACTACAGTCATGTTTTGCCATTCATATGAGTGTGTAGGTGATTATATATTGATTTCATAGTAGTATTAAATACATTAGATACTTTTTTTCCATTCTTGAGATACTTTACTAAGAAGAATATGTTCCAGCTCCATCCAGGTAAACATAAAAGATGCAAAGTCTTTTTATCTTTTTATGGCTGCATAGTATTCCATGGTGTACAAATACCACAATTTATTAATACATTCATGGGTCAATGGGCACTTGGGCTGTTTCCATGTCTTGGCTATTATGAATTGAGCTGAAATAAACATTCTGATGCAAATGTCTTTGTTGTAAGTTAATTTTTGATCATCTGGGTATATACCTAGTAGAGGAATTGCAGGATTGAACGGTAGGTCTATTTTTAGTTCCTTGAGTGTTCTCCAAACTTCTTTCCAAAAAGGTTGTATTAGCTTGCATTCCTACCAGCAGTGTAGAAGCATTCCCTTCTCTCCACATCCACGCCAACATCCGTAGTTTTGGGATTTTGTGATGTGGGCTAATCTTGCTGGGGTTAGATATCTCAAAGTGGTTTTGATTTGCATTTCTCTGATGATTAAGGATGTTGAGCATTTTTTCATGTGTTTGTAGGCCATGTACTTGTCTTCATCAGAGAATTTTCTGTTTCTCTTGCCCACATAGAAATGGAGTTATTTATTATTTTATTGATTAATTTGAGTTCTCTGCAAATTCTTGTTATCAGACCTTTGTCAGAAGCATAACCTGCAAAAATCTTCTCCTATTCTGAAGGTTGTCTGTTTGCTTTACTTACCATGCTCTTAGCTGTAAGAGCTTAGCAAAAGCTTTTTAGTTTGATCAGATACCAGTAATGGATTTTTGATGTTGCTTCAATTGCCCGGGTGGTCCTACTCATAAAATATTCTCCCAGGCCAATTTCTTCAAGTGTTTTTCCTGCACTCTCTTCTAGTATTTTTATAGTTTCATGTCTTAAGTTTAAATCTTTTATCCAGTGAGAATCAATTTTTGTTAATGTTGAAAGGTGGGGGGACACTTTTAGTCTTCGACAGGTTGCCAGCCAGTTTACCCAGCACCATTTGTTAAATAGGGAGTCTTTCCCCCACTTGTTGAAGGCTTGTCGAAGATAGGCTTGTCAAAGATCAAATGATAATAAGTAGCTGGGTTCATCTCTTGGTTCTCTATTCTGTTCCATAAATCTACCACTGTTTTTGTACCAATATCAGGTTATTTTGATCACTAGAGATTTATATTATAGTCTGAACTCCGGTAATGCGATACCTCCTGATTTGTTATTTCTGAGTAATGTATTTGCTATTTGAGGTTTTTTAAGGTAAGAGAAGATTCTTGTATTCAGCAGACATCTGGCCTGAGTTTTTGTATCCAGTCAGCCAACCCGTGCCTCTTTAGAGGACAATTTAAGCCATTCACATTAATTAAGAATATTGATAAGCCTTTCGAAAGTCCAGTGGACATTTTTAATCCTTTTACCAGTGTGGAAGTTGGAATTTGATCAAAAGTTTCTGATTTAGTTTACTTTTGTGGTGGAGGGTTACACTGGTCATTATGGAGGATAGGTCTGAGAATATCTCAGAGAGCTGGTTTAGTTATGGCAAATTTCTTCAACATGTGGATGTCATTAAAGTATTTAATTTCTCCATCATAAATGAAACTCAATTTAGCTGGATACAGAATCCTGTGTTGGAAGTTATTTTGTTTTAGGAGATTAAAAGTCAATGATCATCCTCTTCTAGCTTGAAAGGTTTGAGCAGAGAGATCTGCAGTTATTCTGATATTCTTCCCCTTTTAGGTTATACTTTTCGTACCTCTGGCTGCTTTCAGAATTTTCTCTTCACATTGACTTTAGTGAAGTTAATTATGATGTGCCTGAAGAATGTCTTATTTGGGTTGAGTAATGCTGGGGTTCTGAAACTGTCTGCTGTCTTAATTTCAGAATCCCTTGGCATGTCTGGAAAGTTCTCTTTCATAATCTCATGAAGAGACTCTGTGCCTTGTGAAGACACTTCCTCACTTTCAGGGATCCCTATAAGGTGAATATTGGTTTTCTTTGAATTACCCCAGAGCTCTCTGAGAGAATGAACTGTCTTTGCCCTCCATTTCTCTTCCTCTTTGAAAGTTTGGGAGCATTCAAGAGCTTTGCCTTCAATGTCAGAAATCCTTTCTTCTGCTTGCTCCATTCTGTTACTGAGGGAGTCTACTGTATTTCTCAGATCTTTGAGGACTGCAAATTCTTGTCTCAATGTGTCAAAATCTTTTGTGATTTTGTCTTTGAGAATTCTTGGGACAATTTTTGACATGCTCCCTAAATTTCTAATTCCATCTTTTCCTCTATTCAATTGATCTTATTTGCAATCTAAATCCTGAATTCAGTTTCTGACATCTCAGCCATCTGTTTATGAATGGGATCTTCAGTTGTGTCCACCAAATGTTCCTTGGCGGGGGGTTGATCTACTCTGGTTGCTCATGTTACCTAAGTTTTTCTGCTGATTCCACCCCATGATTGTTTTACACCATTTGGCTACATAAGCAGATAAGGAGAAGTTGGGTTGGTGGTTCTAGGAGTAGTGATTGGGTAGTCCTTTGCCTGAGAGCTGGGAGTGACATCTGTACCTTTTCCCCAGAGCTCTGCCAAGGACCTGTACAGTGCTACAGTCTGAGAAACCGGGGACCTTCTTGGTGTGGTGGCGTTAAGTGGCTCTGTCTTATTTTCAGCTGGTCTCTGTCTTACCCTAGTGAATCAGTTACTCTGGGTTGAAGTCTCAGCTGTGGAGAAATACCAGCAGTTAAGTTACCGCACCCCCAACAGGCAACAATTAGAACAGGAAAATCAAACCGTTCCACAACCACATACCCAGCATACCACTTTGGATATTCCTCAGGTGATTGGTCCAGTTGACGAGGTCCCAATCAGCACCAGTCTCAGGTGGGAGAGTTCAAAAGTTCTCCAGCAACTAGATAGCAGAGGTCTGCTGGCAGCTCTAACATAACTTGCTCCGGTGCTCCATGCAATCAGAAGGACCCACCCAGCAAATAAATTAGCCTGGGAAGGTTGATGCCTCCTTCCCCACCTTGCACCTCTGTCACACCCAGTCACTGGTAACCCCCCAAGGCTGTGGATTCAGTTCCCTCCAATGAGCAGATGCTCCAGGGGTTTGCACCTGCCTGAGTCACAGGGAGATCTATGTCTCCTCATCCAGGCCACCATTCTCTGCCACTATCTGGCAGGGGGAGGTGAGACCTGACAAACTTGGGTGCTTAATGGGGGCTGGGGCAATTCACTCAGTTCCAGCCCTACCCCTGATTGATGTTGCTGACAGAACAGAACAACTTCACAGAATTTGTTTTTGTTCCAGCTATCCTCACCTGTGGATCAGACACTAGACTGCCTATCAGCCTTGGCTGTGCCGCTGCCTGATCTGGGCTACAGTTTGTTTTGAGGCTTACTCAGAAGTCACATTTAGCTGTCAGTTCCAGCCTCTTGCCACTTGCCCTTTGTCTCAGCTTTGATCCCCTGAGGGCCGGGTGCATCTGAAGCTCAGTAAAGCAGTCCTCTGGGTCAGCACTGCCCTGGGAGTCTGCTGTCTCTGCAGGCACATTCTAATCCCTGCACTCCACCCAGGTCAGTACCACCTCAGGCATACCCTTTACTCCTGGAGCCTATGTTTCTGTCCCAGATCTGTTCCGCCAATGGCTGCCCCCAGAGAAGCTATCCAGCTTCCTCTGGTTGCCCAGAGGAGTGTCCTTTCCAAATATCCCCAGGGGTGTGAGCCCTATTGTTATTGTTCCCACCGATGCTGCTGTTCTGTGCCTGGGGCACTGCCTCACCAGTTTGGTTCCCTCTCAGCTGACTTTCTTCTCCTTACTCCCGAGCCAGAGAATCAGCACAGATCAGCAACAGCCCATGCCCCATCTACACCCCTCAAAAAATGCCCAAGAATCTGGACTCCATGGGAGACAGGCATCTAGACCCCGGGATGAGAGTGGAGGGGAGTGCTGGGAGTTCAAACTTGCAGGTAGAGAATATATACAATTTTATACAGTTTTATGCCAGGCAGGAGAATGCCATGGCACCCTAGCAGGGGAAGGAGGCTTGGTTTTTAGAGGGTCTCTCTCATGGGGTAAAATGGGAGGACATTTGAACTCTGCTCGCTTATTTGTACGGAGGTATGGAGTATACGGTGAGCTGTTCTCATAGGGGAGGAGACTCCCATCTGCTTGGTGATGGATTCTGTACCTGTTGTTTGTATCCTTGGGGTTGCAGCACAACTCAGCAGGGTTAATGTGCATTTTTCAACCTTCTCTTTTGGCTCAGATCCAAACCATCGGCTTTCTTGCTGAATGTCTGTCCTTTAACTCTCCTTCTGGACAGGAGCCTCTGTGGAAAGTTAGCTACAGACCACCATCTTGCCTCCACCCACCACTACCTCTGATTTAATATCAGCCAAACTCTACTCTATCCTAAGAAACCACAGTATTAGGTTTAAATCTCGACTGTGAAGAAATACAAATAGCTGTGGCACTCAGCCCCCACCCTTCAGTTCTTTTCTGCTACAGAACTTGGAAGGTCAACCTCAGAATGTCCCCAAGCGCACAGCCCCAGACATGGGTTCCAATTAAATTGTCTCAGGCAGTGAAAATCCTGCTCAACAGAGAGGAATTCAAGGGTCTCCAACAGCACAACTGGAGACAGGGTGCCTACCACCCACCACCAAACTCAGTCCACACTGTTGTCAGCTTCTCTGCTCACAGGCCCAGTTCGAACCAGGGCCACGCCCTTGCCCACTGGTCTTAGTCCACACCCAGCTAGCCTCTGCTTGCCAGACCAGTTGGAGTCAGTGGACGATGTCCCCACCTGCCAATCTCAGTCCACTGCCTGGCAAGCCTCTATTCACAGGCTCTGTTGGAGTCAGGGTACCAGACTCTACCCTCCGGTCTCAGTCCACACCCAGCTAGCCACTGCTTGCCAGACCAGTTGGAGTCAGGGGACCAAACCCCCACCTGCCAGTCTCAGCCTGCTGCCTGGCAAGCCTCTGTTCACAGACTGTGTTAGATTCAGGGCACTGCACCCCACCTGCAGGTCTCAGTCCTCACCCTGTAAGCCTCTGCTCACCAGCCCTGCTGGAGACAGGGGACCACGCCCTAGCCTTCAGGTCTTGGTTCACACCCAAGCCACTATTCAAGGGTTCTGATGGAATCAGGGAACCATATCCTTGCTCTCAGGTTTCAGTCTATGCATAGCAAACCTCTGCTGGCAGGCCCAGCAGGGGTTGGGAATCTACACTGTCTGCCAAACTCAGTCCACCTGGGTCAACCACTCTCCTGCTGTGGGAGCTGGGGGTCCTGCACCCCATCCTGACAGACACAGCCCAAACCGAGGGTCAACACCACCACTGGCCAAGCATAGTCATAACCAGGGGACTGCTCCTCCTCCTGCAGAGTGTCCCTTTCTTCCCACAACTTCTTTCTTCCCCATTAGTCACAGATTCCATCCTGATGGTTGGCACTCCACCAAACATCTATGCCCAGATATCTCAGAAAAAGACCAAATACTCTGTGCTCTGCAGGGGGCAGAACTTCAGACCTCCATGAGAAGGGGAAAGAGTGGACTGGGAGTTTGGACTTGTGGGGGAAAATATCTGTTCAATTTTATGCCTGGCAGGGTAGTGTCTAGGTTCATAAGTGGGACCTCCCTGGAAAGACCTGGAGTTTAGCTGCTCTCTCCAGTAAGGTAAAATGAGAGGTCTTTTGTTCTCTGCTCGTTCGCAGATAGTCTGCAGCAGGCCTCCTGCTTGGGGGAGGGGGTGTCCCATCTTCTAGTCAATAGGCTTTGTACCTGTAATTTGTTTTCTTGAATGTTCTTCCTTGGAGTTACAGCTTGCCAAACTTCTTTCTTGGCTCAGCTCCCAACCTTTGGCTTCATAGAGTCCGATTCTGTCCAGTTCTTCTTCTTCTGCTCAGGAGCCTCTGCCAAGGGTTGCTACCACTCAGCCATCTTCCCAGAATTTCCAAGAATCATTTCATTAACAATAAACTTTTACAGAACTTTTATACACACTCATTATAGAAATCACAAGTAGACTTGGCACCCATAGCTCAGTGGTTAGGGCACCAGCCACATACACCAGGGCTGGTGTGTTCAAACCTGGCCTGCACCTACTAAATAACAATGACAATGTCAAGAAAAAAATAGCCTGGCATGGTGACTGGTGCCTGTAGAGTCCCAGCTCCTTGGGAGGCTAAAGCAAGAGAATCACTTAAACCCAAGATTTTGAGGTTGCTGTGAGCTGCACACCACAGCACTCTACCAAGGGTGACATAGTTAGAGTCTGTCTCAAAAATAAAACAAAAAAGAAATTGTGGATAAGGGGAAAGTTGCATTTATAAGACAAATGTCCAGATATAAGAAATTTTATCAGATCTTGTACATATTTTCAGCTAAGGCAAGACCATAGACCATGTATATGTATAATCAAATTAATTTTTATTCTCACTCAACATAAAAAGTACTATTCACGTGTCAACATACATCTTACTATATCATCTACAATGGTCATATATCATGCCATCCCATGGAAACAATAATGGCTATTCATACAATCTATTATATTGATGTTTCTTAAAACATTATTTTAAGCAATGCTCAGAAAAACAACTTGTTGGATCTCTACTTCTTAATGACATTTTATTGTAATAGAATTGATGGGTAAAGGGCATACGCATTTTTAAAATGTGGTACCTACTACCAAATTGCCTATTTGAAAAGATATCAGCAACTTAATAGAGTAAATATTTTGCAAGTATGTTGTATTTTGTTATTGTTTTTAGGACATACAAAGTCATTTAATTTTTTTCTTTTTTTTATAATTTTATTAAA
This sequence comes from Arctocebus calabarensis, assembly GCA_963573935.1. Lineage (NCBI taxonomy): Eukaryota > Metazoa > Chordata > Mammalia > Primates > Lorisidae > Arctocebus > Arctocebus calabarensis. The sequence continues at coordinate 25,647 of CAUYON010185396.1, forward strand.
TCATAATTGTGTATATTAGTACAATCATGGGGCACAATGTGCTGACTTCATATACAATCTGAAATATTTTGGTCGAACTGTTAAACATAGCCTTCATGGC
>CAUYON010185399.1:0-32992 GCA_963573935.1 Arctocebus calabarensis
TGTGGTGGGCGCCTGTTGTCCCAGCTACTTGGGAGGCGGAGGCAAGAGACTCGCTTGAGCCCAGGAATTGGAGGTTGCTGTGAGCTGTGATGCCACAGCACTCTATCCAGGGGTGACAGCTTGAGGCTCTGTCTCAAAAAATAAATAAATAAATAAATAAAAATAAAAATAAAAAATCAGTACATCACTATTGTAAACATTGCTAAAATGGTGTACAACCAATGCTTGATTTGCTGAACTCATAATCCTGGCAATATGATAAAGACCACAATGGTATAGTTTCGTGATCTGCTAGATCATTTGTACAGCTATCAGTGTATTTCATTCAACTGACACTCCATATGGGATATCAAAAGTTCTTGTCATATCTCATTCTTTGGTTAGATAGAAGCTTTCCCATACTGGAAAGCTAATGCTTTCCTTAGCTAAAATGCTATGAGAAAAATGTATTTTCTTTATTAAATAATTCTGGAGAAATCCCCTCAAATAGAGATGGTCATATATCTGGAAAAGTTACATATGGCATTTTCTTAGTTTTTGTGTTAAGACATTTATATTCTGCATTTAGTAAGTTTCATCTGTACCCTTCAGATGCACTGTAGATGTGATCCCACCAATTCCCCTCCCTCATCCCCTTTCCTCTCCCACGTAGCTAGGAATACAGACACTTGCCTGCAGGGCACATGCCTGGTTAATTATTCTTTTTTTTTTTTTTTTTTTTTTGAGAAAAGACAGGTTCTTGCTCTTGCTCTTGTTCAGGCTTGTCTGGAACTTCTGAGCTCAAGCAATCTACCTGCCTCATCCTCCCAAAGTGCTAAGAATATAGGAATGAGCTACTACGCTCCATGTTTGATTCAAAATATGGATGTCTAAGACCCTGACTTGTGAAACATTTCTTCCAAACATTATTTTGTCCCTTATAGACCATGAATGGGAATGTTTTTGTATCTAGGACACTAAATTGTGTTGATGCATTTTGTTTTTTAGCAGTTTTAGGCTCAGCCCACCCACTTGCTGCTATATACTAATGATTGGTATCATTAATTCCTATGTTACTATAAAAGTCTGTGCTCAAGTCACCTCCATATGCCTTGTAATGTCAAGTTTAGCTCAGGCTTCTACTCTGTCTTTTAGTACTTGAAATTTTTTACTTCCCAGAAAAGAGTTTTTTGACTCCATTGTTCTGAATGTTGTATATTTTTCCTTCTATTTCCTTCTATTCCAGCACAAAGATTCAGACTGCCACAGTCTCAGTCCCTGAAAGCTTAATTCTCATTTGATTTGCTTTTGCCTTTCTCTTTGCTTCCTACAGTAAGTCCCAAGATTCTCTATGAAAGAATCTTTCCTTAAGTATTTGTATAAATAAAAATAAACTAAATCTTACATAAAACAATCTTTCTAAAGCAATGCTTTGTTTTATATAAGATTTTCCTAAAGTCATGTCCATGAAATCGATAATAAGGACAACTCTGTGCCCTACCATGGGATGCACTTCTCAGAGGCACTGGTGTTACCTTGTAATTTGTGCTATGACAAGATACCACAGACTAAATAATTTACAATTAACAAATTAATTTGGCTCACAATTTTGAAGGCTGGGAAATACAACGTCAAGGGTCACATTAGGTGAAGACTTCCTTAGTGTGTCATCTAATAGTGACCATGGGAAAAAAGGGTGAGAGAGAATAAAAGGTTGTAAACACAGCCTGAAGTCCTTTTATAACCAAATGTAATCCATTCATGATTGTGGAGCCCTCAAGTTCTCAACACCTACTGTTAGCCTCCCAAAACTGTGGCAATGGAGATAAATTTCAGATGCTTTTTGGAGGACACATTAAAGCCATATCAAATGGACTCTAAATAATCTTCCCAAGAAGATTTAATTCTACTGTAATTCAGTACATAACCTAATCTAGTTTCTTATGCCCTTAAATTTATAATATTCTCCTTCTATTCTGAGATTTTTTAATTCTCATTCACAGGTTATTTTCTATATAGGAGTAAATTTAAGAATTATTGGTGTTTTTAGGATTCTTTACTAGCATTCGTGTTTCTATCATGTTTTCTATGTTTTCTAGAGTAATTGTGTTCCATTAAGCATTGCTCTCCCCTTTTAATGCTCCTCACTGAGAATAAGTGGAGATGAAGAGCTAGAAAACATGAAGATTCCTGCTAAAGTTGGCTTCCCGCCTGAATCCTGCTCAGTAATAATATGTTATAAAAATACTGTAGTGATTTTAACCAAAATAGAATACAAACACGAAATATTAGACAAAATAGATTAAATCATATGTAGATATGTATATGTTAATAATTTTACTCTTACTTGTACATTTTTCTAAAATACTTAGAGTTAACATTTTTCTATGAGTAGAGCTCCTTAGCAACTCACAATTCTTGAACTAATTTAAATTTAATAAATATTCAGTAGGTACTCAATGAAATATTTGCCGCTTGAATGGAAATGCTTTACTTTATATTAACATAAATGACAGTATAACGTCCCGGTAGCCTCTTAGAGTCAGAAAAATTTTATGTTTCATAACATCTTTTTATATAAGAAAACAGCTTTGATTTCAAGTTGTTATTCTGATAGAGTTATTATAATTTCATAGCATATATTTTGGGGAAAGTCTATCTTTATCATAACCAAAATGATCTCAGTTTATTTGTTTATATTCAATTCAGTGTGGTCTTTCTAGAACTTTTTAACTTTATTTCACCATTTTTATTTAATGCAGCAACTCTACGTACCACACATCTCAGTCTTGAGGTGGATAGATATTTATCTGATACATGATTTAAAGTCAACTCAGTAACTTAGGATTTTTCAAAAGAAAATACTAAAATTGAAGGATTTCAGTTATTTTCAATAAATTAAATTTTAATATTCAATTTAAGATTTATTGACATTAAAAGAGGGGAGAGAGAAGTAAAGTGGAAGCCACATTGTATTTTACCAGATTATAAAAATGAGATAATCAAGCTGAAGAGATTTTTGTATGTTTAATGTTAAATATCTAAAAACACCATTTATAAATTGTCCATGTGAAATATTTGAATGAGCTTAGGATAAAGTTAAACATACCTAGTTGTATGTAGATCTTCTTAATTAGCTAGGAGGAGATTGTCTTCATCATGAATATAAACATCTGAAATCGACAAATTATAATACTGATGTCATTTAAATATATGTGTCTGTGTAACATGCCTATGGGTTAATTTTTGCTGATGAGTTTATTACTCTGATTTCATTGCATTGCAATGAATTCCTATAGGCAAGCACCTGGAAGTAATTACCTGAAACTTAACTATATGCACAGGTATGGCTTAGAAGAGTAAAAATATGCTTTAGCTCATACAAAATTCAAGAGCTTGCCTAGGGTATTGCATTTCTGAGTTAGTTGAAAATAATCATATTCAATTTTTAGGAACTATCTAAAGTAAATCTATAAAATCCAACCTGTTTCCTTTGCCTATAATTACTATTAATCTTCATGTCTCTGTCTGTCTATAAGTGTAAGCCCAGTTTTGAAGATGTGCAACATGATTTTAGAGAAGGAAAATAAAGACTCATTGTTGATTTGCCTGAGCTCTTTGTAGATTACGGTTTATTAGCCCTTTGTATGATTCCTAACATTCAGTAAGTTCCCACCTCTGGGGTACAATGTAGGGGTATCTCTGGCATACTGCCTTTGTAAAAGACTGAACTAGTTCAGACTTTGGACTTACTGTACACATGCAAATTGTATGTACCCTGCATTAACCTGAAATTAAAAAAAAATCACTCGGATCATTAAAAAAGAAAAACAAGCCTTTTGAATTGTGAAATTAAAACATGGCAAGACTTTCTGAATGTCTGACGTTTACTGAAGTTCTCCCAAAATACACTATCATCTTACATAATTTTTACCATAATTAAACAAAATTAGGTAAATAAGTGATTTAAATTTCCAAGAACATTTTAAATTTCAACAATTTCATGACAGCTATCATCCTCATCATTGTATCCACCATAATCGTTATTATAATCATCAATATGCTTTGTTTCACAATAGTTTCTCTCTCTGAAATTTATTTTCCTTAATTACACCAACCTATGTATTCTAGATTCTAGAATTGCCAAGACATACCACAAGGAACTTAATTGTTAAAAACCTATGAAAATAATTCAAGTAATAAATTGCTCTCAATTTTCTTATTAAGCACTTTATATCAACGTTGTATTCCTTTGAGAAAAATCTGATGTTATGATACAATCTTTAATCTACTTAATGAAGTCAATCCCAATATTTTGACATTTTAATGGCATATTGATGATATGTAATATGGTTCAGTAATCTGCTTACCCACAATTGTAAAGTGTGATTTAGCTTAATAAGAAGTCATATAAAAATGTTATACATAAATGTAAATACCTGATATATGAGAAATTATAACAAAATATGCTTCATTTTTAGTTAATAACTATGTTTTAATTGTAATTGTTGGATTATTATAAAACAAGGACAATGTTCTTGCAAACATAAATCAATTATGTAGTTATCAATATAATTGTGCTTTACATTTTCGTTTTTCTATTCATTCCACCCTCACCACCACCCTTCCCAGCCTATGGTAACAACTATTCAAATCGCTATTCTCATTAGATCCGACTTATGAATGAGAACATATGGTGTTTGTCTCCTTGTGCTTAGTTTATTTTACTTAATATGATGGACTCCAATTCCATCCATGTTGCTACAAATGACACTCTTTTTGTGACTGAATAGTATTCCACCGTGTATATATACCACATTTTCTTTATCCGTTTACCCTTTGCTGGTACTTAGTTTCATTCTATATTTTGGCTATTTTGAATAGTGCTACAATAAACAGGGATATGCAGCTATGTTGATTCACTGCTATTGTATATATATATATAAAATCAGTAGTGGGAATTACTGGATCATATCATAGTTCCATTTTTAGTTTATTGAGGAAACTACATATTGTTTTTAATAGTGGCTATCTTAATTTACATTCCCACCAGCTGAGTATGAGGTTTCCCCTTTCTCCACGTCCTCACCAGCATCTGTTATTGTCTGTCCTTTCAATACAAGCCATTTTAACTCAGGAAAGATGACACCTCATTTGTAGTTTTGATTTGTGTGTCTCTCATAGTAAGGGACGTTAAGCATTGTTTCATAAACATGTTGGCAATTTCTATGTCTTCTTTTAAGAAATGTCTGCTCAGATCTTTTGTTCATTTCAAAAATTGGATTATTTGTTGTATTGATACTGAGTTGCTTGAGCTCCTTATATATTCTAGTTTATAATCTCTTGTCAGATGAATAGTTTGCAAAAATTTCTCTCATTCTGTGTTTTCTTTTCACTTTGTCAACTTTTTCATTTTCTGTGCTGAAAGTTTTATTTTATTCAATCCTCTTGCCAGTTTTTGGTTTGGTTGCCAATGCTTTTGTGATAAAATTTTGCCCAGACCAATAAATATCCTGGAGCATTTATCTAAAATTTTCTCTTGCTGTCTTCATAGCTTCAGGCTTTTGATTTAAGTATTTTATCCATTTTGATATAATTGTTGTCTATACTGAGAGAAATTTTGTGTATAGCAGTTTAATCCTTCTGCATATAGTTAACCAGTTTTCTAAGCAGGATTTATTGAAAAGACTGTCCTTTCCCCATGTATGTTCTTGTCACCTCTGTGAAAGATGAGGTGTCTATAAATGTGTGGATTTATACCTGAGTGTTCATTCTCCTGATCATTGTACCTATATGTGACAGAATTTATGCCAGTACCAGGTAATATTTGTTATTATAGCTTTTTAATAAATTTTAAAATCTGATAGAGAATGATGTCTTCATCTTTGTTTTTTGGTTAGAATTGCTTTGACTATTCAGTGTATTTTCTGGTTCTGTGTACATGTTAGGATATTTTTTCTATTTATGTGAAGAAATTCGTTGATATTTTGATAGGAACTGCCTTAAATCCATAAATTCCTTTGGGAAATATTGTCATTTTAAAAATGTTGATTCTTCTAATCCCTAAGCCTGAAATATATCTTTTCATTTCATTGTCATGTCACCCGTCCTCTGACCATCTTGCTGCCCATGGCTTTGGTTGACTCTCTTCCACCAATCCTACCCTCTTTCTCTCCTTTCTCTTCTCGGTTATGTGTATCCTCCTTTTCTGAAGTTCATTTTGTCTCTGCAAGGAGTTTTCTGAACTATTCTGCTTGTACTTGAAGTCACAGCTTACGGCTAAGTTTTCAGGAAAGTGAATGTGATTATACTGTCTCATATTAAATTTATTTGTACTTCTTGTGGTCAGTGGAGTATAGTCCTGTTACTTGTAGTGCTATTAAAAGTACATGATGAATAAATGACAAATCACTAATGAAAAGCACATAGCTACAATTAACCAATAACTATATCCATTCCATTTTTTTTCTCACTGTGTACACACATTTCCTGTTAATAGAATTATCTTACTCAATAAAATACAACTCTGTGATTTGAAACAGTCCTAGTGGACACTAGGATTTTCTCACTATTAGATGTCTGTTGGACATCTGGGCACTATAATGTCTTGATGATTTCACTATCTTGCTTCGTTCTGTCCCAATAGTTTTTATATCACATACAAATTCTTAAGCAAGCTCAAAGCTAAACTAAAACCTTTCATTTGCAGTTATAATTCCACATATCTTTAGTTATAGCAAAGAAGAAGAAAATGTATTAGATGAACAAAACAACATGAAAATTTAGAGAGAACATATAGCACTTATTTTAGTTTTTTTTTAATTAAGTCATTTGTACATAGATCATGAATACATTTGTGCCATTATGGGATTCAATATTTATTTGTAAAATTTGCAGTGCTTACATCCTACTAATTAACACAGCCTTCACCTCACTTGCCTAATTACAATGTTAAGACATTTGTGTTCTACACCTGATAGATCCAACTTATAATTGCAATATGCTCCATAGGTGTGGTGCCCCTATTAACCCTCCCTCTATCAAGCCACCTCCCTCTCTCTCCCTCCCCCTCCACTTCCCTCCTTCATCCTAGGCTACAGTTGTGATTCGTCTTTCATATGAAAGTATGAGTGATTATGAATTGGTTTCATATTAGCACTTATTTTTAACTGATAAAATGGTGATAGCTATTATTTAGGTTTTCATTAGGAATCTTGAGATTGTCTTGTCTTCATTTGCACTGCAGATAGCAAAATTTTTTTTCTAGAATGCATATCAGAAGATTAATAATTCATTGGTCTGAGTCCTTAGTGCTTTCAAGAAAGTATTATTATAGGAATATTTGAATTTGTTCTCTTCCATTGGTTTAAGAGTTCGTTGTTTAATTTCTACATATGTGAGCAATTTTCACAGTTTTCTTTCCTTCCTGTATTTTTAGCTTCACTCCATTGTATGAGGAGAATATAGTTAGTGTGATGTCATTCTTTTTACAATTACTGAGATTTGTCCTAAAAATGTCATAAGTTCTTTGAAGACATGTATGTTCTGCTGTTTCGGAACTGTTTATATATAATGTCTAATAGGTTTAGCTGCTTTGTGGTCAAGTCCTCTAGGTCCATACTAATTTTCAGTTTTGATGTCCTACACATGTCGTCTATTTAAATGGGATTTTGAAGTATCCTGCTATTGTTACAGAATTGATTGTTTCTCCAGGTAATTTTATCAATTTTTGATTCGCATGATATATTTTGGACTTTGCACTTTTTTGGAGGGGCATAAGTGTTTATAATTGTGATTTATTTTTGACAAGCTGATGTTAAAATAATAGTCTTGTTTGTAATAGTCTTGAATTAACATCTATTTGGTTCAGCATTACTATAGGTACTTGTAGGGTTAGAAGACCACCCTACATAAGCCACACAAAGGCAAGCCTTTAATGGGTTAAAATAGCTTCTGCTAATACAGAAGCAAGAGGACTGGGCTTCCCCTGAAGTGTACACACAGAGGCTATTTGTCCGGAGGTAAAAGTCCATGAAAACAGTGACTCTGAAAGTATGCTTCCATTAAGCCCAGGTGGTTAGGGGTTAACAACCCCACCCCTAGTGATACGGATCTGAGGGTGACTTATGTTTTGTGCTTAGCATCCTGGGGCCTATAGAACTCTGCTCTGTAGAAAAATAAAGTCATAATTCCATTTTGCATTGACTGTGTGCTTGGAGGGACTTCATTCCCCAATTCCCTACAGCTCTTTATGATCTTTATTTTGTTCAAAAGCTGACACATACCTGAAAAGAAACAGAAAGTATTGTGTTGATTTGTAGAATGAATGTTTTTCCACAAGTTAATTTTAGTTAGATGAAGTTAGGTTATGGTAAAAGGCTATAGATCATAAGATTAAGTGTGTACGTGACCACCAGTGTATATAAAGTGGCCCAGAATAAAGATGATTTGCTACACACCATCTAAAGAGTGTGTAGTCTGTTTCTTGCATACCCTAATAATTACAGGTGCGAATTCTACACCTGAGGCAAAGCTACTGTCCCTCACGTCTCTGTTCCCAGAACAGTTACTTAGGTCACTCTTGGTTATTATTTGCATGGGGTATCTCTTTCCATATTTTATTTTCATTCAGCATGTCTTTAGATTTAAAGGGAGTTATTCACAGACAGGATATAGTCTAATACCTTTTTTTTTCATTTTTGCCAATTTTGAAAGTTAATGGGAGATTTTAATTCATTTACATTAAAAGTAATAACTTACAAGAAGAAACTTACTTTTGCTTTTTTTCTTTTTATTTCAATCTCTGAATATTACAGGAGTAAAAATATTTTGGTTACATGAATTGCTTTCTGTACAATTAGAGTTAAAGTGGGACCATCGCTTGGATAATGTGCATTGTACTATTAGGTATAAATTTACCTTCCCCCTCCCACCTGCTGCTTTTTATTGAGTTTTACTACCAAATGTGCACATGAGTATTGAATGATTAGTTCCAATATATGATTACCTTTACATGTTGTTTCTTTTGTTCTCCATTTTCTCCATTTACTGCTTCTTTTGTGTTTAGGATTTTTTGAATAAACCAATTTGATTATCTTCTTGTTTCTTTTTGTGTACATGTATTTTACATATTTTTATTGCTGTACATAGGGATACAGTTAACATCCTAACAATATAGTTTGGTTTGATACCAATTTACTTTCAATCAAATTTTATTTTATTTTATTTTATTTATTTATTTTTGAGACAGAGCCTCAAACTGTCACCCTTGGTAGAGTGCTATAGTATCACAGCTCACAGCAACCTCCAACTCTTTGGCTTAAGTGATTCTCTTGCCTCACTCTCCCAAGTAGCTGGGACTAAAGGCACCTGCCACTAGACCTGGATGTTTTTGGTTGTAGTTGTGATTGTTGCTTGGCAGGCCCAAGCTGGATTCGAACCTGCCAGGTCTGGTATATGGCTGGTGCCTTAGGCACTTAAGCTACAGGTGCTGAGCCCCATTCAAATATTAAATCTCAGTTTCTATACAGATTTTGAGCTTCTGTATGTTGTTATACAATGTGTACCTTAAAACAGATTTTGAAAAATATTAAGACATTTGTTTTATACATAATGCAGGAAAAAAAAATTTAGTATAACAACAAATTAAAAAAATGCTATATATTTTTGGCTATGTGGCTATGTTTACCAGAGATTTTTTTTTTTGTCTCTTCATATGACTTCAAGATACTATGTAGCTTCATTTCGTTTCAACCTAAAGAGTCTACCTTTAGCATTCAGTATATGTAGAGGTAACTGACTGTTGTGGACTATTTTAAATCTGGAAAGTCTTAACATCTCCCTCATTTGTGACAAACTGTTTTGTCAAATATAGAATTCTTGGTTTGCATTATTTTTTCTTTTATTGTTTTAAATATGTCATCCCCTTGCCTTCTGGCTTTTATTCCTTCTGATGAGAAATTCACTTGTTCTATAGGATTGCTTGTATTTGGTGAGGCACTTTTTTCTCCTTGCTTTTAAGATTCTCTCTTTGTCTCTTTCAACACTTTGATTACAATGCAGTGTTGACAACTTGGCTCATTTTTCTGATGCTTCATTGAGCTTTTTGGATGCATACTTTCTATCATTCAGCAAATTTGGAAAGTTTTCTGCTTTTACTTTTCCAAATATACTTTTCTTCACTTTACCTCTCTATTCATTCTCTGGAAATCTCAGTATTTATATGTTGCTCAGTTTGATGTTGTCTTAAAGTCCTTTGGGCTCTATTTACTTTCCTCTATTCTTTTCTTCTCAAACTAGTTAATTTCAATTGCCCTGTCTTCAAGTCATCTGATTTTATATTCTGCCTTCATGAATCTCCTATTGAACCCCTCTAGTTAATACATTTCAAGTATGATACTCTTCAGCTCCAAAATTTCTTTTATTTTCTTTTCTTTTTTTAGTAAATTAAAACGTAATTGTGTGCATTAAAGCATTTATGGTGTATAATGTGCTGATTTAATATACAGTGTAGAATGCTTATATCAAACTGGTTAATATAATTTTCACCTCACTTATTTGTCGTGTTAAGATATTCATACTCTACTCTTAACAGGTTTGACATGTACCCTCGCCTTGTGAACATTAGGTAAGGTGCCACCAAATACCTTCCTTCCTCCTGGACTCTCCTGATTGTTGTTGGTTTTGTTATTTCTACTTCTTCATTGACTGCACTGTTATTTATACATTATTCTCCTGTTTTCCTTCAGTTCTTCCATGTTTAGAATTTTGAACATGTATAAGACAGTTGATATTAAACTCTATTTGTAGTACAAATCAGACCTGGGCTTCCTCAATATGCTTCCTGTTACTTTATTTTGTTCTAATAAATAGGGCATACTTTCTGATTTGTATGTATTATGCTATTTTATTAAAAACTAGACATTTGATATCATGTGGTAGCTTTGAAAGTCAGGCTTCATTTTCTTCAGGTTTTTTTCTTTTTCTTAATTAGAGGTTATATTCGTCTATTTGTTGGGTGACTTTTCAAAACTCTTTTATCAGAGACTAATGTTGCTTGTTGAGTTTAATTGCAGAAGTTGTGTTTAGGTTGTATTGTGACAGATTAAATAAACATTGGGAGCTAAACAAACAAGCAGGTCCACCTGTCCCAGTCTGTGTTGATGGACTCTGTGCTGGAGTTCTCCGTCTGCACTTGGGCCTCCAGTGGGCTTAGGAAGCAGATTGAAGTAACAGCTTAAGGTTTTCTTAGGCCTTTTCTGTCTTGTTTTGTTTAGAAGGTGTCTTATCCCTAAATTCCTCCATTTACTCAGGTGATTTGAGTGGACTAATCTGCCAGAGAAACTCTTCTCAGCTTTTTCTCTTTAGGTTGTTGATTATATGCCTCAATTGTGTTCTTTCCCATAGGTTATGTAGGTTTTTCACTTACTTTACAGTGATTCAAGTAATACTCACTGGTTTTCTGGGTTTGGTGAATTTGTAATTAAGGAAAACAGTGATGATGACCTTGGACAGCTCCCTGGAGGCTAGAACAGATCTGTAAGTTTACTGTATGGCTTCCGGAAGTAGACATTAGGTTCTCACACTGGTACACAGGCCACCAGCAAGTCATCAACAGTCTTTAAGCTAAAGAAGGTAGAGCAGGGCTTCTGAAAATGTTATAGAATGTTCCTGCCATTTTAAATTGCCTTTTTCTTGAATCCGTGTTACTTGGTTGTTGTAAATCTTTGACTGTTTTACGGAATTCAGACTAAGTTGGGTTTGAGAGTTTAAACTAGTTCTTTTAACGCATCAGGGTGGTGGGGCAGAACCTTGTTACTACCTATTCTATGGTCTTGCTGATGTCATCTCCAGTGATATTTTTTAATAACTTTGCCTAATAGTTAAATTTAGTATTTATCAATGTTTTGTTAGATTTAGTCTCTTCATTTTCTACTTACTTTAATTAGCACTCATCTCTTAATTATTTTGCTTATTATCTTATGTTTAATATTTTATTAAATAATATATATTTTCCTGAATTTTTGAGGGCAAATATGTTCAAAATGTATTTCAAAAATCAGGTGTACTTTTTTCTTAATCTTTTCCCACTACTCTTTGAACAGTAAAATTTAATATTATATTCAGAGCATAAAAGTTTATCTAGTCTAACTTTTAGATTTCAGGGGACTTCATTTATAAGCTCATATGTACTGTAATTTATTTTGCATCTCATATTTTATGGTATATATTGCTTATTATTGAATCAATTCTAACCACTATAGCGTAATAGGTACTATTACTTCATTTTATAGATTAAAACATATTTTAAAAAATTTCAGGTGTTTGAACCAAGGTCATATAGCAACAATAGAATGGTGTAGATATCAACATAACTTTTCATTTCAAGATCAGATCCTCTTAAGCAAGAAGCTATTCTGATTCTCAATATTTTCTGTTGCTATTTCTTTACTCATCCCTGAATGAATGTTGGTTTATTCAATCTTGACATTTGCTCAGAAATCCTATGCATATGTATTTCTTCTCTTCCAATATAGTATTTAAATCCTCTGTCTAAAATATAAGTTAGATCACTGGTTGATGTGAGTTTATATTAACAGTTTAGTGATCTATAAACCTAAGAGGTCTGAAGAAAACTTCAGGGTCACGCACAAACCCAGTGCTATGTGGAGTTTCTGTGTTTGGTGAAGACAATGTACTCAAAAGTATATTTTTATGTCTAGTAGTGTGTTGGATTGACATGTTAGATCTGTGTCAGGGCTTCATCCCAAAGCTATCATTCATTCTTTCATGGCTGAGCCAATTCTTTATAGCAGCAGTTTTGTAGATTTCTATTCTATGTTAAACTGTTGTCCTCAACTACTATCTATGAATATTGTAAAAAATAATTTGTGAAGGTTTTTTCTGGGCTAAATCTGAAGACCATGACCCCGAGTCACACTCAAGAAGCCTTGAACACATGTACTCTAGGTGGTGGAGTTACAGTTTGTTCTTCTACATTTTAGAGAAACAAAGATTACAGGTGAGGTCAAAAATCAATATGTGGAAAACACGTATTGGTTTGGCCCCAAAAGGTGGGACATCTGCAAGCTGGAGCTTGCAGGTTATAGGTGAGTTTAAAGATTCTTTAGCTGAAAATTGGTTGAAAGGGTTAATCACTGTCTAAATGACCAGGAGTTAGTGAAAAGGAATGCTTAAGATGAAGGGCCTGTTATTTAGAGACAAAGTACTGAACAAAGTCAAGTGGTTAGTTATGTATATTGAAGACCTGCAGGTAGGTCCTCATAGCCTTAGGCCTGTTAGTGAGTCACAAAGGACATCTCTAACAAGGGAGTGGTCGTGATTGGTGTGTCTGATCTTCTTTCTCATTGTTGGCAACTCAGTCTATGGATCCTCTTGGCAATGGTGGGGGAAATTTAGTCAGTCAAGTTGCTGAGGGGAACACTTAAGATTTTATTTTAGTTCACAATCTCCCTCCTCACCCTACTCCCACTTTTAGGCAGCATCAATGGCCAAACTCTTTTTCTTATTTTTTTTTCCCCATGCGTGGTCTGGTTGGTATGGTTACCTGATCCTGGTCTATATAAGCCCTGGATGGGGCTCTGGTGACCAAGAGGGCTGAATAGCCTAAAAGAACTTACAGTCAATTAAGTATTTTAGACTATCTGGGACTGGACAGGGGCAGGCACTCATTAACTCTTAAACTCTTATAGGTAATGAAAAAGTAAAAACTAAATTGTTAAAGACAAGGCTATAAAATTAACTTGTCTATAGTGTTGAGCTACTGTATGCTTGGGTTTAGTTGCAAGCTTATGGCAAATATAAGCATTGTTAATGATTTAAGCCAAAGGATTTAGAGACTTTTGTTGTATCATGATATTTTAATCTCTTTAACAATTTATCTTACCATGGTTATTGGCCATCTTACATCTCCTTTTACACAAATCCTATAACTGAGAGCAATCATACTCAGAAAGCTCTAAGTCTATGGATAGCAGGACATTTTTGAAGAGTTGCCTGTACCATGTGGCTCAGAAGGCAAATTATCTCATTTTGTATTTAGATTAGGCCTCTATACATGGGGGGACATCCTCAGGACCCTGACAAAAATACAGCTATTATGGAGACAAGCAGAGAAGGAAAGCAGTCCAGAAAACAATTTTATGATTACAGCAACCCCCTTCCCCTATGCTTGTAAATCCTCATGACCCTGACAAGAGTTTGGCCATCCTGGGGGACAGCTAGTGATGGAAAGTAGGTCAGAGACCAAATGGCAAAGTCGCAGCAACCCCCTCCCAGCCTCCTGAAATGTTTTAAGGTCAGTGTTCCTGGGAAGAGCCTGGTCCTCACAGGCTCTAGAGATAAGGCTTTCATGTAGATTAACACCTTTTGTGGAAGGTAGTAATTCTAAAATCAGTCCTGGTCACAGAATCATTTACTCTGGAGGAAAGATGATTTTCTTGCCTCTCATGACCCACTCCCACCTTCCAACTACACTAATAAAAGTATTATGAAATTAATACTGAAATTATGTCAGACTCTTCTGCTCCTTTAAAATAAAGCCTACCCTTCATTCCTGGCCTGGCCTCCTCTTCTTCTTGCAGACACTGGCAGGACTCTATTCCTAAACCTCTCACATATGCCTTCATCTGCACGGTTTAAACGAATTTCATCACTTCCCGCCATCACAATCTCAAATACCCTCTCTTCCGCAAAGGTCTCTGGGCCTGAGTAGGGAGGACACTGAGTGCAAAGCAGTTGGCAGTGATCAACAGTTTGGGTCTGACAGGATTCAATAGTTTTGAAACCTGGAGATAGCATGGAAACCTGCTATTTACTCAAAACTTATCATGACTTTGGAAAACAAAGCGAGAGATCTAGGAATGTATAAAAAATAAAAAGGTCATGAAAATGAGCTCAGGCTCTTATAATGTCTGATCTCTTTGAGGTTACATTAGCAATACTTATGGCTATGTTAATTTTCTAATTTCTAAAAGTGAGGTTGGGGTCTCACTTTTGCAAAGGCTGGTCTTGAATTTATGAACTCAAGAAATCTACCTGACTTGGTGTCCCAGATTGCTAGGATTACAGGCATGAACCATGGCGCCTGGCCATCTCCACATTTTTTGTATTTCTCTGGTGTTTTTGACAATGTTCTTTTGGAAAGGGACTATCACATTTTCCCTGTAATTCATAACTCTATATTTTAATTATATTAAATTACTTAATAGAATGAACCATTTGCATAGAGGAGACTGCTGCTTCTCCATATGTTTTGGAGTTAAGCACAGCACAAGCTGTTTTATGCATACACTTTCTAAGAAATAGACTTATTAAGCTATGAATATTCAGTGACTTTCCCGTATATTCCTTGCAGTGCTATTTATCTGTTCACCATCATAAAATAACTTAATATTTTCTGTATTCTTCTTTTATTTCAGGCATTATGCTTCAGCTGTAAGGAGTCTCCTGAAGTGATATAAAATTAGTAAAAAATATAAGCATACATATATATGTATATAAAACATGTATATGTGATACAAAGTAAGATTTTATAGTAAAACTATTACTGTATTATCAATAATCAAATATTTTATGTTTACATTTATAATAAGTGTGTCTTACTACTTGAGGAGAATTGCAACAGATACAAATTGAAAAGTTTAACTTTGTTAAGAAGGTGTATTAGCAAACATGGAAAAATCAGTGGCCTTTGTGGTAGACAATTCCTTTAATCAAACTCACCCTCTGAACTTTATTTGATTCATTCAGCCAATAGGTTTCCCAATATGGTCATGTTTATGCCTGCATTGAGCTGAATCAGGCTTGTGAACTGTCTAGTTCCAATTGAAATCAGGCTACTTCATGGTCCACTAGACTTCTGTGACCTAGAATCATAAATCATTCCTATACCATTACAAGAATATAAGCTTTTTAAGTAAAAATTCTTAAGGTAAAACCTAACCAAAAATTCATAATATACTTTGGTTATTAATTCGTTACAAAAATGGAATTTCAGTTTAATAATCTTTGCTAATGTCCACTCTCAAAAAGAGATATTATACTCAAAGAAGAAAATAAAGCCAAATATTATTAATGTTTTGTGTATGTATGATTATATAATTTAATCCTTTGAAATATATTTTTAGTTATGCATTATGTCTTAGTCATTTTAGTGAACTTGTTAGGAATTTATGATTCCGATAGTTTAATGATGCTTCTTGGTATTTTCTCAAATATAAGTTCTAAGTTTTCTAATTACAATATGGGAAGATTAGCAAAAAGCTACAGAAATAAATGTAATGTTAGTTAATATAAGCATATATTTATTTTCAAATATATAATAATATGATATCTACATATCTTGTTGAATTTATAAATGATAATTACTAAATTACTATTATTAGTATAAATTATCAACCAATAGCCACTTTTATAAAATGCTTAAAGAATTGTCAAATGTATCTTCAGATACAGTGAAGAATTTAATAGTCACATGACTTCATATGCATGAGTGAATTTCTAAGAAGTATATTTGTATATATGAATATGTGTTTGTGTATGTGTGCATGTTCATATATATTGATCACACATATCTAATTACACACTTATCAACTTTGCAATAATCAAAAAAAATTAATGAAATAATATCAGTAACCAATAAGCATTCAAAACAAAATGGCATTTTTATTCAGAAAGTAGCTTTCTTTAATTATCTGTCTTCAAATTGATATATAGTTCAATTTTACTTGTCACTAGCATTGGATAATCTAGCTCATATATTAATAGTGAAATAATTTTAAAATATGTTTAAGATTAGATGTTTTTGATCTCAAAGTACATATTTGAAATTTTAATCCTTTTATGTTCTTATGCAAATCATAAAATTGTATATTTACAGTAATTCTGTTCATAAAATGTTGCGATTAATTTATAAACTTACCACAGTGTCTGGTACATTACAAGAAGCAAATATAGTCTTAGAGAAATGAACATGTTTGTTACAAAGAAATAATTTTATTTACAAAGAGTAAATAGGATGGTTGATAACTATTTAGAATTGCTGTTTACTAGGCTGTGTAAGTTCAAAGCTGTGGATTTAAGGATTGAAACCTATTTTTTAAACCTTAAATAATTATAATATCTATTCTACTATCACTTACTTATTATTTCTTGCCCTTGTATTATTTCTTCTCTGTGGCAACAATTGTGTAAATTACCTTTTAAACTTTATACACATTTTGTTTAGAATTTAATTTAATTACAAAGCACTCCTCTTATGTGAATCAATCATTACTTTACCGTATTTTTAAAAAGGAAGTGATAACAGAGAGAAGAAATGGCTTCTGGTTTAAATGATAATGGAACTTTGCATGTTTGGTTAATTTTGAGGAATGAAAATAAGATATTATTGTCAATTTTATTGGAAACTCTGAATAACATTGATGAAAATTACATTTACTCTTTTATGTTCAGTTCATAGAGTATCCAGATGACATTATTCATATTGCATATCAAAATCTGTAGCATATCCATTCTAAAGCTGGCCATTAAGAAAGACTATGTAGTTAAACTTTTTTTTGGGGGGGGGCATAATTTATAGGATTAAAATTTATTTGGAAATATGGAAAAAAATAAATATACTATAATTCACTGATGGCTATTTGGATATTGAAATATTGTAATTCATTGTTTATTGGAGGTAGTTTCTTGCTGTGTTGCAAGGCTGGAAATGTGGTGGCTGCTCATTAGCTCACACAAATGCACTGCAGACTCCAAATCCTGGCCTCAAGCCATCTTCCTACCTCAGCCTCCGACTAGCTAGGACTACAGGTGTGCCCTGCCGTTCCAAGCTGACTGTTTATTTCTAATAGAACTTCAAAAATGAGGATTATGATTTATGAGTTTCTTCTTATGTATTAGCCTGGGCATTTTAGGCAATTAGTTTTTAGTTGTTCTTTTAGCTACACTTTCACTTTGAAACTTGAAAATATATAGCAATTTTTAGGATTATTCTATTATTTTAGAAGTTCTTTCATACAAACTGTTTTATGAATAGTTTATTATGGAATTGTAATGCTTTCCTCAAGTAAGTATATGTAAGTGATTAAAATTTGAATGATAGAACAACAAATTGTAGTAAACCATGAACTCCTAAAATGTATATCAGTGATAATTTTATACAGTACAAGAGTTTTACTAATTGTGAATTATTACGATAATTTACAGTAGTAAGTGGTGTACAAATTTGTAATGGAATCTTGAATATTTTTTAAAATATTATTTTATTGGATTGATTTGTAATATTCATTTAGTACCTCACGATATTTTCTTAATCTTGCCTGAGTTTGCTTTTTGATGCTGGAATTATTACTGATCCCAGACTTTTGAAATGTTGCCATTCAAAATATTACCCCTGTTTATTCTCTTTTTCCATAACGTTGCTGAGTTCGTTTTTAATAGGAACTATGTTTAAGTGAATAGTAACTTTTAATTGATCTGGTTGCTCTAAAGGCAAGTTAATTGCTGTCTCATGGTGGTCAGTACCAGTAGGGAAGAAATTACCTATCTTGACCATTAAGGAAGCTTAAAGACGAGAAGGGACTGAAAAATCAATCCTGCCTCATGGCTATCCCAAAATAGACCAATATTGTATGATTCTCATGCTTCCCTTATGTTTATGCTCATGTTTGTATACTTGATTAATTAATCTGTTTGAATTTTAGTAACCTATTTGGAGGGAGGCAAATGGCTTGAAGCCAACTTTCGGCAGAGGCTCCCATCCAGAGGGAGAAATAATGGCCAGAAATAACCCAATAAACTGGAATATCAGGAGTTGAGCTCAGAGAGAGGATTGATAGGTTCACATCACCCCTGCTGTGACAAGCTGCGACTCCATAGAAACAAATTTCAGGTACAAAACCCATCTCAAAGAGGGCAGGAATCCTCCCCTCCCCACCAGGAGAGCAGCTTGAGGTGAGTAGAGAACAGAGGACTTTTTGTTTCAACAAAGGAGAGTGAACTACTGAGGGCTGGGACTCCTTCCTTGGAGAGTTACCACTGCAAGCCCAGGCAATCTCTTGCCTGGGCCAAAAATTGATCTAATATGCTCCCTACTTTCTTGAACTCCCAATCCACCCTTCCCACCTCTCCAGGCAGTATGGAAGACTACCCCCTGCAAAATCCCAAATGTTTTGCAGATTTTTGATAGAGGGGGGCACCTTATGAGCTGTGGGACAGTAGTGCTGAAACTATAACTTGAATAGACGCAGGGAGTCACAAGGGAAGACAGACTTGCCCTGTGTTAGAAAGAGCATAGCTCAGGTCCTATGCTACCAACCTCAGGTGACCCTGCCCACCAGGTCCCCAGTTCAGCAGCCCACAGTGGGCAACTCAGTTCCCTGTTGGGCCCCTGCGACTGTTGGCCACATCAGCAACACCTGGTTCCTGTGACCCATGTGGCCCATGGCCTGCGACTCTGACCTCCAGTTCCTGAGACCCCCAGCCCGCAGCTAGTGACTCCTGCCCAACTCCTGTGACCTGTTCAACCAATGGCCAGAGAATCTGCACTCCTGCTCCCCTCCTGGTTCCTGAGACCCATGGCCATGGCCGGTGACTCTGGCCAACCCCTAGGAGCCATAGCCCATGGCCAGAAACTCCCTCCCAGCTCCTGCAAACCATATGGCCCACTGTTGGCAACTCTGCCCTCTGGCTCCCCATCTGGCTACTACCACTTGTGCCCATGCCTGGTGATACCCACTGGCTCCGGAGACCCATGGCCAGTGGCTGGTGACCCTGCTCTTGGCTCCCCAACCGGATCCTGAGACCTGCAGCTTGCAGCCAGTGACTCCTGCTTAGTTTCTGAGACCCCTGAAGGACCCAGGCCAGTGACTCCGCCCTCCATCTTCCTACCCAGCTCCTGTGACCCTTGTGGCTCGTGGCAATGTCCTCCAGCTCCCTGCAGGCTCTTGCAACCTGCATATAGCAGTACTCCATACTGATGGCATCACTCCTAACATTGGCAGTACCCCCTCTGACAGTGGTGGCAGCTCCACAGTCACTCCCACTGGGATCAAATTGAACTGCCAGTGGACCCCTGCTGCCTAGATGCTGAAGACCTTTTGAACTCTCCCACCTGATTAGTGTTTGTGTCCACCTGGACAATTGATTTGGAACCCTTGACCTGGGCTGATGACCCAGGGACCCACCAAAGTTGTACCCTGCTTGTGTTGTTCTGGGAGTGTGGGATTCTCCCCTTCCAGTTGTCGCCAGTGGGGTGGTGGGGGCTCTTAGTTGCTTATATATCTCCACAACTGAGATTTCAGCCCAGGGCCACTGATTCATTAGGATTGGCCAAAGACTAGCTGAACACCATACCAGAGCCATCTAGCCCAACCACACCAAGCAGGTAGGTGCCCAGAGTTTCAGGCAGTAGTTCTGAATGGGACCTCTGTAAAACTCTAAGGGAAAAACTTCAATGATCAGTCCCAGTTCTTTGGTAAAGAGCTGGTTAATTACAACTCTAGGAGCTCTCAATTCAATTTCAACTTGCCAGTTTGTCTAGCCAAATGGTAAAAAATAATCATGGAGCAGCATCAGTGGAAAAACCATGGCAACATGAATAATCAGAGTAGATTAACTCCCCCAAGGAATGACAAAGGAGACACAACAGAAGATCCCATTCATAAACAAATGGCTGAAATGTCAGACATCAAGTTCAGAATTTGGATTGCAAACGAGATTAACAGAATGGAGATAAAGATGGAATTAGAAATTCAAGGAACAATTCAAAAGTTGTTTCAAGAATTCAATTCATTCAAAGACAAAATCACCAGATTTTGACACATTGAGGCAAGAACTTCCAGCCCTCAAAGATCTGAGAATTACAATAGAATCCCTCAGTAACAGAATGGAGCAGGCAGAAGAAAGGGTCTCTGACATTGAAGACAAAGCTTTTAAATGCTCCCAAACACTCAAAGAGGTAGAGAAGTGGAGAGCAAAAATGGATCATTCTCTGAGAGAACTATAGCACCACTCCAAAAGAACAAACATTCGCCTCATAGGAATCCCTGGAGAAGAAGATGATCTGAAAGGCACAGGTACTCCACTCCAGAACATAATTGAGGAGAACATCTCAAGCATGGCAAGAAATACTGAAATTCAGATAGCAGACAATTTCAGTATCCCAGCATGACTCAACCCAAATAAAATATCTTCTAGACACATTGTAATTAACTTCACCAAAGTTAATATGAAGGAGAAAATCCTACAAGGAGCCAGACATAAGAAAATCATAACCTACAAGGGGAAGAATGTTAGAATGACTGCAGATATGTCTGGTGAAACTTTTCAAGCCAGAAGAGGATGGTAATCAACTTTCTATCTCCTAAAACAAAAAAACTTTCAGTCCAGGATCCTGTATCCAGCTAAACTGAGCTTCATTTATGATAGAGAAGTTAAATACTTTAGGATATACACACATTGAAGAAATTTGCCATACCCAAACCAGCTCTTCAGGATATCCTCAGATCCATCCTCCATAATGACCATCACAATAGTCTGCCACCAAAGTAAACTCACTCTGAAATTCTTGACCAAACCCAATTTCTACAGTGGTGAAAAGATTCAAAATGTCCAATGGACTTCAAAAAACTTGATACTCAAAATACTACCAGGCTTATCAATCCTCTCAATTAATATGAATGGCTTAAACTGTCCTCTTAAGAGGCACAGGTTGGCTGACTGGACACAAAAACAGATATCTGCTGAATACAAAAATCTCATCTTACCTTAAAGGATATATACAGACTCATGGTGAAAGGATGGGAATCTGTAATCTAGGCAAACGGAAATCAGAAAAAAGCAGGGGTGGTAATTTTATTTGCAGATGCAGTAGGCTTTAAACAAACAAAAGTAAGGAAAGGTAAGGATGGTCACTTCATATTTCCTAAGGGAAACACACAAAATGATGACATGTCAATTATTTTTATGCGCCCAACTGGAATGCTCCTCAATTTATAAGGGAGACCCCAAAACACATGAGCAATTTAATATCATCCAGAACCATAATAGTGGGAGATTTTAACAACCCTTTGGCAGTGTTGGATAGATCCTTCAATAAGAAACTAAGCAAAGAAATTTTTTATTTAAACTTTATCATACAACAATTGATTTTAACAGACATCTACAGAACATTTCATCTTAACAAAACTGAATACACATTTTTCTCATCAGCCCATGAAACATACTTCAAACTTGGTTACATCTTAGGTCACAAGTCTAACATCAGCAAATTTAAGATAGAAATTATTCCTTGTATTTTCTCAGATCATCACTCAATAAAAGTTGAATTCACCAATAACAGGTATCTGCATATTCATACAAAGTCATGGAAACTCAATAACTTTATGCTGAATGATAACTGGGTCAGAGATGAGATTAAGAAGTAAATTGCCAAATTTTTGGAGTAAAACAATAATGAAAACACAAATTATCAGAACCTGTGGGATATTACAAAGCAGTCTAAAGAGGGAAATTTATGGCATTGTAAGCCTTCCTCAAGAGAACAGAAAGAGAGGAAGTCAGTAACTTAATGGGACATCTTAAGCAACTGGAAAAGAAAGAACTTTCCAAACCCAAACCCAGCAGAATAAAAGAAATAACTAAAATTAGAACAGAATTAAATGAAACCAAAAACATAAGAATTATTCAAAAGATCAATGAATCAAAAAGTTGATTTTTTGATAAATTCAACAAAATTAATAAACCGTTGGCCAACCTAGGCAAAAATAAAAAATTAAAGTCCACAGTATCATCAATCAGAAATGACAAAAGCAAAATAGCAACAGATACCTCACAAATTCAAAAATCCTTAATGAGTACTACAAAAATATTTATTCTCAGAAATATGAAAATCTGAAAGAAATTGACCAATACTTGGATGCACACCAGCTTCCAAGACTTAATCAGTAAGAATTGGAAATGGGGAGCAGACGTCTATCAAGTACTAAAATTGAATCAACTATATGAAATCTCCCAAAAAAGAAGAGTCTGGGACCAGATGGCTTCACATCAGAATCCTACCAAATCTTTAAATAGGAACTAGTGCCTATATTTCTTAACCTTTTAAAAAATATTGAAAAAAAAGAAATACTTTCCAACACATTCTATGAAGCAAATATCACCCTGGTTCCTAAACCAAGAAAAGACCCAACAAGAAAAGAAAACTATAGACCAATATCTTTAATGAACATAGATGCAAAAATATTTAATAAGATCCTAGCAAACAGAGTCCAGCAATACATCAAATGTATTATACAAAATACACCATGACCAAGTGGGTTTTATCCCACTGTATCAAAGTTAACTCAATATACGTAAATGTATAAATATAATACATCACATAAACAAACTAAAAAACAAAGACCATGTGATTCTCTCAATAGATGCAGAAAAAACTTTTGACAATATCCAGCATCCTTTCATGATCAGAACACTCAAGAAAACAGGTATAGAAGGGATTTTTCTTAAACTGATAGAGGCCAGCTACAGCAAACTCACAATCAATATTATATTGAATGGAATAAAAGTGAAAACATTTCCACTCAGATGAGGAACCAGGCAAGGTTGCCCATTTTCTCCATTGTTTTTTAATATGAAATAGAAGTCTTAGTCATCGCCATTAGGCAAGAGAAAGCAATCAAGGGTATACAAATAGGGTCACAGGAGATCAAACTTTCACTCTTCACAGATGATATCATTTTATACTTAAAAAACCCCAGGGACTCAACCACAAAACTCTTAGAAGTGATCAAGGAATTCAGTGGCATCTCAGGATACAAAAATCAAAACTCACAAATCCGTAGCTTTATATATACCAATAATATCAGTATATTTATTACTATATTTTTATATATACCAATATATTAGTATATTTTTATGTATACCAGTATATTAGTATATTTTTTATACTAGTATTACAGTATTAGTAAATTTTTTATATATACCAATAATGATCAAGCCAAAAAAAAACCAGTCAAGGACTCTTTCCTTTACAGTTGTGCCAAAGAAGATGAAATATTTGGGAATTTACTTAACAATTATGAAATTCTGAAAAAAGAAATAGCTGAAGATGTTAATAAATGGAAAAATATACTATGCTCATGGCTGGGAAGAATCAACACTGTTAAAACGTCCATACTACCCAAAGCAATATACAAATTTAATGTAATCCCTATCAAAGTGTCACCATCATACTTTAGGGATCTGGAAAAAATAGTACTTCATTTTTTATGGAAGCAGAAAAAACTTCGAATAGCCAAGAAATTACTCAGAAATAGAAACAAATCAGGAGGAATCATGCTACCAGACTTTAAACTATACTATAAATCTATAGTGATCCAAACATGGTATTGGCACAAAAATAGAGAGGTAGATGTATGGAATAGACATGAGAATCAAGAGATGAGCCCAGACCTTATCATCATGGGATCTTTGATAAGCCTATCAAAAATATAAATTGCGGGAAAGATACCCTATTTAATGAATGTTGTCGGGAGAATTGGCTGGCAACTTGTAGAAGACTGAAACTGGACAGACACTTTTTGCCATTAACAAAAATTGATTCTCAATGGATAAAAGTTTTAAACTTAAGATATGAAACTATAAAAAATTCTTGGAGACAGTGCAGGGGAAACACTTGAAGAAATTGGCCTTGGGGGAATACTTTATGTGGAGGACCTCCCAGGCAATGGAATCAACACCAAAAATACATTACTGGGATCTGATCAAACTAAGAAGCCTCTGCATAGCCAAGAACACAGTAAATAAAGCAAGCAGACAGCCCTCAGATTGGGAGAGGATATTTGCAGTTTATACTTCTGACAAAGGTTTGATAACCATAATCCACAGAGAACTTAAATTTATTAATAAGAAAAGAACAAGTAATCCCATTTCACTGTGGGCAAGAGACTTGAACAGAAGCTTCTCTGAAGAAGATAGGCGCATGACCTATAAACACATCAACAAATGATCATCATCTTTATTCATCAGAGAAATGAAAATCAAAACCACTTTGAGATATCATCTCCTGTAAGAGTGGCTCACATAACAAAATCCCAAAAGTACATGGTGTGGATGTGGAGAGCACTTCTGCACTGCTGGTGGGAGTGCAACCTAATACGTTCCTTTTGAAAAGAAGTGTGGAGAACACTTAGGAATCTAAAAGTAGACCTGCCATTTGATCCTGCTATGCCACTACTAGGTGTATATCCAAATGACCAAAAATCACTTTATAACAAAGATATTTGCACCAGATTGTTCATTGCAGCTCAATTCATAATAGCCAAGTCATGGAAGAAGCCCACGTGCCCATCAACCCATGGATGGGTTAATTAATTGTGTTATATGTATACCATGGAATATTATGCAGCCTTAAAAAAGATGGAGACTTTAAATTTACATTTACATGGATGGAGCTGGAACATATCCTACTTAGTAAAGTATATCAAGAATGGAAGAAAAAATATCCAATATACTCAGTACTATTATGAAATCAATTTACAATCAATCACACTTTCATATGAAGAATGGATCACAACTATGGCCCAAGATGAAGAAGGGAAGAGGGTAGATGGGGGGAGGGGGAGGTCAGATTGAGGGAGGGTGAATGGTGGGATCACATCTATGGTGTATAATGCAAAGGTACATGATGGATCTATTAGTATAGAGTATAAATCTCTCTCTCTCTCTCTCTCTTTTTTTTTTGTAGAAACAGTCTCACTTTATCACCCTCGGTAGACTGCCATGGCGTCACACAGCTCACAGCAACCTCCAACCCCTGGGCTTAGGCGATTCTCTTGCCTCAGACTCCCGAGTAGCTGGGACTACAGGCGCCTGCCACAACACCGGGCTATTTTTCTGTTTTTGCAGTTTGACGGAGGCCAGCTTTGAACCTGCCACCTTTGGTATATGGGGCTGGCACCCTACTTGAAGAGCCACAGGCGCCACCCTTGAGTATAAATCTCTTAATACAACATTACATAAATGAGATGAGGTATATATTAACCAACGTGATGTAAGCTTTCCTAATTCTATGTGAAATCAGCACATTGTACCCCATGAATACATTAATGTATACATGATCTATGTGTTTATGATTTAATTAAAAAAGTTGTTATTTCTAAAAAAAAATATAATGAATTTCTGTACCCAATTTAATAAAGTATTTTTTCTCAAGTGGTACCCTTTGTCACTAAGTATTAAATATTCTCTACCTGAAATATTGAAATCAACAACTACCTATCTCTGTCCATCATTTACATTCAAACCAGTCTCAAATCATTATTTTTCCCTTTTTGAAGCCATATAATTTATGGATTCTAAACTATAATGAAAAGTACAATATTACTTTGTATTTCAGTTTAGTTTTAATATTGTCAGTGGAATGTGGAAGTATGGAATAGCAAAATAGCTGGTATTATGCTTCCTAATGTTTAATATGACATTATCTTCAATGATATAAATGCCTGCCTAGACCACTTTGATAATAAACCTTAACTATTGTAAACCAGAGGGATTGTTCTTTCTACCTGATATAGTTTCTTGATTTAAATTAATCAATTTGCTATCTATATTGATTAAAATAATTAGTTGACAGATTGCAATTTTATTCTCATCATTTCTTATTGATTTTACATATGTTTTCTATTGAAGTGAACGTAAATCAGAGAACTAAGTCAAGGATAAAGGAAAAAGAAGACCAACAAAATTGCAAAGAATGACAAATGAACTGACAGCCTTCTAAAAGTTCTATTTTCCTTTATTCTAGTTTTATGCATAGTTTATTAAACTCCAGTGAAGCTTGAACATGTACTGAGCATTGAAACTGAAGTGTTACTTTTAATGGAAACAATAGAGACTTCAATTATATAGTACTTTCAAACATATCTCTGACATCTTGTCTGAAATCGCTTCAAAAAATAAAAATAACAAATCATAGATAATAATTATCTGATGACTCAATTAAATGTGATGATAAATTCCACATTTCACAGTGCAATTAAAGTTTCTATTTTATACATTAAAGAATTCCTTTTCACTTTGTAAATTAGCAAAAAGTGCCTGAAAATCAGAAGTCTTCAGATACCACTTAATTTAGCATATTAAGAAAAAGACAGTGGGTCACCTGTGGCTCAAAGGAGAAGGGCGCCGGCCCCACATGCTGCGGGTGGCGGGTTCAAACCCACACCCGACCAAAAACCACAAAAAAAAAAAAAAGAGAGAAAAAGAAAAAGACATCATAAAAGATAACAATGGTAAAATACCAACTTAAAACTCTAGAATTCATAAATACTCTGCTAGAGACTTCTCTTGAGTGTGATCACTGCAATAATTTACATTAAATCAATTAATATTTAATTGATTCAGAGGCACATCACTTTGATTTTAACTGGGAATTTGAAATGAATTAATGCATGAATGAATGTGTGTATACTTATAGTTGTTCTTTTTATCACTGAATGATAAAATATAAGATAATACCTTTTTAAAAAAGAATATCAAATAAAGTATTAAATTCCAATTGGGCAAAAAATAATATTCAAAAATTTTATTCTTTTTTTTAATATTCTTTAAAATTCTTAGCCTTTAAAAAACACTATTTTGAAGAATTTGGTCAGTGTGTTTAGCAAAAACAATATAGATTTGACTTTCACTAAAGCATTTTCTCTTAGAATGATTACAATTTTTAAATATTTCCTTAATTTTTGTTTTAATATAATGTTTACAACCTAAATCATTCTTAAAAATTAGTAGTGCTAGAAATATCTCAACTTTTCCAAATTTCTTTCTACTTTTGTTTCAATTCTGTTAATTATTTTTTCCCTAAAATTTTCTCTTTTTCTCTTACATCTTTTGGAAGATGACATTTGAGGTAGTTTGGGTTATAATCTTTCTGGCATCTTATTTCTCCAGTATTCAGAGCAGAAGCATATATTTCTCAACATATTTAATCAGGTGTTTTCTAGGATCCTTTTGCTCTCTAAATATAAAAGTTAGATTTTAAAATATCAGATTTTCATTATCTGAAAGGTGGAAATTGTTGATACCATGTCTTGATCAACTGATTAATAATTTGTTGGTAACTAAAGAGTGGTTGGTAACCAGCCTATAGTGTCAAAGACACTATTAGTGATAGGAACAGTTTATATTTTAAGAATAAAATTTTTAATAAATATAACTAGATTACATTAAACAAAATTAAATAAAAACAGATACCAAATGTTAGAAGCCAATTACAAAACATGGAAAAGAAAAAAGATATTAGTTGTTAGTATTTACAGAGTCTTGCTGATATCACTGATAACATTAAAAAAAATGCTATTAGATTTTTAAAAAAATATTTGGATAGGCATTTCATAGAAAAGAAAATAAAGATGCATGACAAATATATGACTATATTATCATCCAATTTACTGGCAATAGCTTAAGTGCTAACAAGATCGGTGAGACAAAGTCAATAGCAACATGTATGTCCCTGGTGGTAGTATAAACTGATTCAATACTTTTAGAGGAATAACTTGGTTTTAAATATTAAAGTTTAACATATGTATTTCCAAAGAGAGTGGCCACAGTGTATCTCTGCCTTCAGAGAGACCTCTTAGTACTAAATCTTATCCAAAATTCCCATTTTCCCCAGAGGATGGTAAATTATGTTTCCCTTACCTCTTATCATTTAGGTTGGGTCATGTGACTTTTTCCGGCCAGTGGATTGTAAAATAGAAATGTCATTTGTTATTTCAATCCAAATCATTTAATTTCTTATGTATGAAAATCCAGTGTTTTTTATGTAGCCTAATATTAATATTATATGTATATGTATATCTCATAAATACATATATATAATATGTTTACAATATTTTTTCTTACATCATTTTGTGAGAATAGCATTCTTTTATATTTAAATTTATGATTGCTTCCCTGTTAGTGTTTCATCAATATATAATAAAATTTCTAAAGTTTTCTATTGCAAACAAATTTTGAGAAAACTATTTCATACATTACAGAATAATGAAATATTAGAAAATAATATTCTTTGTCATCTTTATGAGAAACTTTTTTGTTGTATAAATTTAAGGTGTGCAACATGATGTGTTGATATACGTGTCCATAACAAAATAATTACCATAGATAAGCAACTTAAGGTATCTTTCACATTCCATAATTACCTCTTTTTTGTGTGTGTAGTAAGAACATGTAAAATCTACTCTCAGCAAATTTTCAATACTCAACACAAATGTCATTAACTATAGTGCTTCCACTATAGATTACATCTCCAGATAGTTATTCTACATACCTGCAAATTTGTACTTTTTTTTTTTGTCATTTTCGGCCTGGCACTGGATTTGAACCCACCACCTCTGGTATATTGGGCCGGCATCCTATCCTTTGAGCCACAGGCACCGCCCAACATTTTTTTTTTTTTTTTGAGAACGAGATTCTCACTCTGTTGCACAAGGGTAAGAGTTTTGTGGCATCATAGCTCACAGCAGCCTCAATCTCATGGACTCAACATATCCTCTTACCTCAGCTTCCAGAGTACCTAGAACTACAATTGCTTGCCACCACTCCAGACTAGTTTTCCTATTTTTAGTTGAGTTCAGCTCAGGCTGGTCTCAAACTCCTGAGCCTAAGCAATCCACCTCCCTTAATCTTTCAGAGTGCTAGAATTACAGGCATGAACCACTGCACCCAGCCAAATTTGTGTTTTTTGACCTATATCTCACCATTTCTTCCCTGGCGACCCCTATTTCTACTCAGAATGTCAGACTAAGTGAATAAGACATAGAAAGAAAAGTACTTCGTGATCTTACTTATTTGTGGAATGTAATGGAAGAAAAAAATAAAAATTGAATAGTTAGAAAGCGGAGCTTCCTTTTTTTCTTTTAAACAATAAATTTCTCTGAGTGTCTTTGAATTTCTAATACTATTCTCTATCAATATGCTTGTGGTTTTTAGGTTATTGAAGTTTTATAGTACTAAGTATCTGTCCTATCTAGTTATCTCATATTTCACTGTTACCAGGAATCATTTTCTAAACTATGCCTGATTAATTTTCCATATTATCTAACATTAGCCTGTCAGTGATATCAATGTACCTACCCACTTGCTGACCTATTTTTTGTTTTATAATTCTTTAATCAATAGAAAATGGTTTTTTTGAGCTAGATTTTATATCTTATTCATTTTATTTACATATATTGAAGAACATCAACTGTTAATTCTTATAAAAATGTATTAATAGACTAATTTATAGCAAGCTTTGGGCATTGAAAAAGAGAGAGAGAAAGAAAATGAGAGAGAAAAAGGGGGAGAGAAGAATACACATTAATAACTATATAAAAATAAAAAGAGAACATAGGTTCACGAAAATGAACTATAGACAAGTGTTAGACACATTATAGAGTCTGAATAAATATTTGCTAAAATACATTTTAAAATTGTGAAAACTGAGATAACAAATAGTGAATTTTCTAGAAAAAAATATAGTACAAAAAGGAAAACCACCAAATTTCAAGAGTGCTAAATACATGAAATCAGGTTGTTATAAAAATATTCCCCTAAGGGATGTTGATCCAAACAATATTGTATTTTAGTGTATAAAGATTCAAGATGCAACTGTTTCCTACAAACTATTTTAGGAAATAGATAAAACTATTCAATGCAGCTCATGCTGTTAAAATCTTAAGAGCAAAATAATATAAGACATTATAAGAAATGAATACATAAATTTATCTTAAAAATATAGAATATGAATTACTGAAGTGGATTATTAACAAATAAATTCACCCATACAGTAAAATGTTTGAAACATTATGATCGAGAGCTTATTCCAGATAAGCAAAGATAACTCCGTTTTTAATTCCATCTATATTAACCTGTTTAAAGATAAGAAATGTATTTATTACAAATAAATGCAGAAAAATAATAAAATTAAAAATCAGTTCATGTTAATATAACTTAGAAAAATAATAAAGGACAGAAAATTTTGTGACCTTTAGCTAATAACATAGTGTTCTTTCTTCTGCCTCATTTTTCACCATACACATTTAGACCAGATTGTGGACTAGATATTTATTCTGTTTTGTAGACCTAACTATATGTAAATATGTGTTAAATGGAGAAGGGTAGAGAAATAAATTGTTTCCTTATAACGAATAGTAAACTAAATTGCTAATGAAGTAAGGACTGATGATGAATTTGAAACGTAAAAAAAAAAAAATTGATGTTCCTATCATTGCTCTTTTACACAATATCAAGTTTCAGATATCAAAAGCAATAATTTTATAGTATTAAACAATAAATTATACATACGACAAAAGAAACAAATTACATCCAAAGATGTTACAAAATAAATGAAAATATTTTTGCATATTTATTATTTTTTATATCACTCTATTTTTTATGGAGTAATAAAATTAATAATATATACAAAATATAAATTAGAAAAAACAAGTAGTGAACAATTATCAAAGATAATGCATATGCAATTCAAAGAAGAGGGATTTGAAAATATAACAAGATGTCAACTTCTAATTATAAAACAACTGTCAGTTAAAACAAAATAAACCATTTACACATTTAGAGTAGTTAAAAGCTAAAATTTATACTGTAAATGTGGTAATATGTGGTAGGAAAATAGAAATTTGTATGTAATTGTTTATTAGAATATTATCTAGTGAAATTTCATAACAAATATATTTGGCATTTTCCAGTAAAAATGATGATATACAGCATTCATATAATGAGTTTTGTTAAAGCGATGAATAAGAACTAGTATCAAGTATTAACTGAACATCTAATATTAGGGACTTGAACTTAGAGCAAGATTGCATTTGGATTTTGATACCATCAATAATCATCTCTTTGACTTTCAAGAAGCTTTGTTACATTCTGTGTCTAATTTTCCATGTTTATCATCTTTAAAAGGTTTCTGTGTGTTCACATACAGGTATATGAACATTATAAGAACATGCTGTAACTATATGGATCATTCATGACAGTAGTTGATTTTGGAAAAGTATGTGGGCAGTGGAACTGGAAAGAAAATAGTGTGAGATTTCAACTTTATTTGTAATTTGTTATCACAAAGCAAAAGATATGAAGCAGATATAAATAATTATTTACATTGCATTATGTGGAGCCTGAAGAAAGACATGCCCATTATAGTATTGCATGTTTTATCATTCGTGTACACTTTTGTTAATCACAAGAATATTTGAAAAGAGACAAGAAGAAAAATAGGAAATGAGAAAGTGGAGACAGCAATATGAAGAATTGGTCTGAGTTACCGTCATCTTATTACAAATGAGAAAATGTTTGGGTGCTGGTGAGCAGAATTCTCTTGAGGAAGGAATTGATTATGCAGGAGCAAGAAGGTAGAGTGTCAGGAGCAAGTTGTTGAGGACGGTGCTTGTGATTAAGCAGTTAGGTAGATGTTGACTCTGGGAGCTGTAGTGACTGACAGGGATAAGGGCCCAACTTCAGACACTATATCCAGAGGAATAAAGTGTATTTTAAAAACAGCTTTGAAAAGAAAAGCAGCTATCTTGAATATTATTTCAGAAAAGTATAGGTGCTCTTTTTTTCTTTATGTATTTTTAGCATAACTGGTAAATTGATAGTGGCATGTCTCTGTGTGTGCATGTGCACATTATAAAAACCTTATACATCTAACCACAGGGGGATGAATAAATGTTATGAAGTTTTTCGCTACTTCATTATATTCTACAAGTACTTACTCAAAGGACCATTTTGTCATTATGTGCAATTTAGAGAGCCTATGAGAAAATTATTTGCCATCCTCCATATAAAAAACTGGGGAAACTTATTAAATGTAGAGTATCAATGTCTTTATATAGTGATCAAGAAAATGCCATGAAGGCTATCTGTAACAGTACGATGAAAACATTTCTGAATGTATATGAATCATGCCCTATGATTGCACCAATGTACA
>CAUYON010185400.1:0-34712 GCA_963573935.1 Arctocebus calabarensis
TCTCTATTACCATATAGAACTCAGAGGCAGGTGAACAAAAGCAATAAAACACTCATGTTAGAGAGACACAGAAAGCCACAGAGCTATACTAAAAGTTGCAATTAACAATGTACATTAACGCTACAATGCATAAAGTGGGCATAGAGCAGTCTCTTGTATGTAATAGTGCTCATTTTTGGCAGATAGAGATGAGTCCTTCTTCAGGAACAACACAGCTAAACAATAAGGAAGTTGGTGGGTACAATGAACGATAGTAGAGCGTGGACAATAGAAAGATAAATGCAAATTTCAATAGAAGCAACTCTCCACTTATCCATATGTAATGTGTTTTTATTAGCTCTTTAGAAAGAGGATCTAGAATATAACCCCATGGCATTTGTACTTTACCAGGTACAATTAGGCTTAAAGGGATTCACTCATTTTCTACTACCTACCTGACCTCTATACATTTATATCTAATAGGTAACTAAAAGGTATCCAAACAAAAGTTCTGACTCCCTCCAACCTCTGCCCACTTCCTACCCAAATTCTTTCTCTTTTTAAAATTCTACTTTCTATCCCTTATGAGTCTGGTTTTTAAGAGAGATGAATCTTCTTTCATCCTAGTAATGAACATGACCTTCTACCTACTTGCTCAAGTCCCGCAAAACAGGCATTGCTCTTCATTCTGCTGTTTTTCTCACTTCACCTGTCTATTTAAGCAAATCCACTTAATTCTATAAAATGCAAGTATACCCAAAATCCATTTAGTTTCCACCACCCCTTCATAATAGCCTACTGAAGACCCATCATCTTCCCCTGCCAGAACAATTACAATAACTAACTGGTCTTGCCCTCCGTATAATTCATTTTCCATGCAGCAGAGTAATGGTTTAAAAATATGAACTGAATGATGTCCCTCCCCTGCTTAAAACCATGTAAAAGCTTTGCATTGCCACTTGTGAATTCAAAGTCCTCATGACCTCTGCAAAGACCTTCATGATCTTTCCAAGACACTCTCTCAGACCTCTCCTCCTGGTCCAATGTTCTCACTTCATTAGTGTAGCACTATTTACTAGAACTTTCTTCAGTGAATGAAATGCACTCAGTGTTATCCACTATGTGCTTGTCCAGTGCTTGAACCATGCTAGTGCCACTGAGGAACTGAGCTTTCACATTTTTCATTAATTAAATTTTAATAGTCTTGTTTGGCTAGTTCTACCATAATAGAGAATGTATATCTCACACCTCAAGCCTTCTTCTTATGTTCTTTATAGATGTGAAATTACAAGTCCTGTCCAGGACCTTGGTTATCTACAGATTTTCACGTGGCTGGCTCTTTCTGCTCCATTAAGTGGAACCTCAAGTGTTACTACTTTTTTAGAAAGGCTTTTTCCCAACAATCTTATCGAAAACTTTTGGAACACTGTCTTAGTCAGTTTTGCAGTGCTATAAAGGAATACCTGAGGTGGGCATGCTTTGTTTTTCTCCCATGGGTACAAGGGTTCTCTGCTCTGCCACAATGTGCCAGGGAAGGAGACAAGTGTAAAGAGGGAGACACCTAAGGAGCATCTGGCTTTGTAACAACTTACTCTCCAAGGAACTAATCTGTTCCTACAAGGTCAAATCCAGTCTCCAAGAGCAAGAACTTAGTATTGCAAGACAAACCTAGATGGTACAGCCTGCTATACACCTAGGCTGTGTAACAGAGCCTGTTTGTCCTAGGCTAAAAACCTATATAGCGTTGTACTGTACATAGCTATAACACTACAGTAAATATTCATTTTTTTAAACATAGAAAAGGCACAGTAAAAATACAGTACCATAATTAGGAGACTACTGTCACATAAATGGTTCATCATTGACTGAAACATTGCTATCCCATGACTATATCTCTATATTACTCATCTAGTAGAGAAATAGGTAATAAAGTTTGAAAAGTTTCTGCTAATTACCTGATTAAATGCCCATAATCTACAGCAATTTTCTTGTAGTTATAGGGAAAAAGCAATTTAAACATATGCATTTGAATGGTAAGTAAGCTGAAAAATTCAGAATTACAAAATATCTGAAATTTGGGTGACTGACCAAAATGTCATTATCCCACATTGTGATCTATGATCTAGTTTTTAATTTTGCCAATTAACAATACTTTTGTAGGAGGTTAATTGAAGTTTTAAACATGTAAACATTTTGTCCAGAGAGATATTATTATTATTATTATTTCACATATAATCGGGGAAAATGCAGAAAGTTTGCATTTTTAAAAGTGTCATCTCCTTTCCCTTTTTTCAGAGTACTGCCCTTTGTAATTTTCAAAGAACTTAAGTAACATCTTTGGATATACAATTGTGAAGTCACCTTAAATAAAGAGAAAAGGCAAAATCTAAAAACAGGTTGCTGTCCACGAAAGTATTATTAAAGAATCAGACTTTATAGCACAAGCAACCAGGACATCTCACCTCATCTGTCACGTCCTTTCTACTGATGTTGTTTACACGGAGTTGGCATTTCCTGCACCACGTGGTAGAAGTTGTCAATGGCTGGCTCTGCCCTTTCTGAACAAATTGTTAAGGAAGTTAGAGTACTTTATAGGACCTGGGCTTCCCAACCTTGTTCACTTTGACACACACAGAAGATGATAATGTGTTATTGTCACATCCAGTTAAAGGGTCAAAACATTTTTGCAAAGAAGGATTTAGGTCCAAAAAGAGCATAATCTCAGACACACCTGCAACCTGTGGTACACTAGCTGGCAATTTTTGCGTTACCTGTTATTTGACTCACTAATAAAATATAAAGCCTTGTTCAGAAGGGTTTTAAAATGAACACAGGGCAAATTCCATGATCTAGTAGCTTGCTGGCAACCATACTCACAGTTATTTGTACCTCTTTCTAGTCACTTTCACATATATTCCCTCACATGGTATAAAACACAGATAATGTGATTTTCATCTAGTTTTAAAAATTAGGAATGAGACATACTAAGTTTGATTGGTAAAATAGACACCGTTATAGTGGGGCCTAGCATCCTCTCCAGCACAGCCATAACTCTTCCATCTGGATGTGCAAGTACAGAAACTCTTGAAAACCTCAATTCTTGTGTAATAACACAGCATATTTCTGTAAGTTCCCCAGAATAACTTGTTTTTGAAATCACCATGCCTTAGTCCCATGTACACATACAGCGTGTCCATAAAGTTATTTCATTTCAAATTGCATACAAACTTTATGGAAATGCTGTGTATGTACAGGTGTTGTTCACCATGAAAGTGAAGATGGATGCTTTCTTTTCTGGAATTCTCCACATCTCCATCCCAATGAACAAGGCTCAACTCCTACCAAGAGCAAGGCACAGGGCCCCTAAGTCAGGCAAAAGAGTTGTGAACAATGCTTTTATCCATAAATCTCTTTTTTTATAAATGGCAAAATACAGGTTGAATATCCCTTTGTGGGAAAAACTTGAGGCCGTAAATGTTCTGGATTTCAGATTTTTTTTTATTTTGGAATGTTTGCATTATGTATATACTGGTAATACATCCCGACTCTAAAAAATCTGAAATGTTTCAGTAAGCATTTCTTTTTAGCAGCATGCCAATGCTCAAAAAGTTTCAGATTTGGGAGCATTTCAAATTTTAGATTTTCAGATTAGGGATGTTCAGCTTGTGTTATAAATATTAATAGTATGAGGAATTTTGTCCTGGTACCCTACTAATCCTCATAAAGAATTTGATTAAAATAAATTATTCCATTTCTTTGCCTTCATAAGAGTAGGATGACAAGTTTAATCAAATCTTTCTGTGGCAACTCAAAATCTTACAGTGTTTCAGAGCCACTATTATGAATAGTAATTTTAAATACATGCAAAGAAGCAAATGATGGTGCAAGAGTAGGGATTGGACTGAATGCAACCTTATTGCTATTCAGTAATAATTTTAAAATAATTCTAATCTCAAAATATAAGTAAAGCCTGAGAGTTATAAAGGTTTATGCTTGCATCGTATTCTTTAAGACTGTTAACTTTAGAAACGAAACAAAGGTTCAGTGCCCGTAGCTCAGCAGCTAGGGTGCCAGCCACATACACCAGAGCTGGCGGGTTTCAATCCAGCCCAGGCCTGCCAAACAACACTGAGAACGAGAACCAAAAAATAGCCAGGCGTTGAGGTGGGCGCCTGTGGTCCCAGCTACTTGGGAGGCTGAGGCAAGAGAATCACTTGAGCCCAAGAGTTTGAGGTTGCTGTGAGCTGCGATGCCATGGCATTCTGTCTCAAAAAAAAAAGGAATGAAACAAAATTCTCCTCCACTTGACTCTGGATAGCGTTATACAATAATAGTATAAAAAAAACAAAGAAATTAAATACTCTGTTATTGGGGGAAACAATGGGCTGGAATTTTCAGCAACATTAACTTCATGAATGAATAACAGCTCATATTAATGATCGTCTACAAAAATGTGCCTCTATGAAAGGAACACCTCACATGTTACTAAAATTTAATACACTTAATAAAAATGTGCAATAACCTGAAAAATGCCTACATTGGGGAGAAGGGCAAAGTTGAAGGAAGAAAATTCAGTGCCTAGCAAATTGCCAAGAAACAACCTAAGACTGAGCTATCAATGACTTCACAAGTACTTCAGTCTCCAACTACTACTGATGTGCACACCATTCTCAAATTTGACAACTGAAGGATGATTTGCATGTTTTGACTAGAGCATATTTATTCACAAAAATGCAAAGGTTATTGGCAGACAGGAAAATATAAGTGTAGCCCATTTCTGTTTATAATTCAACACCACTGAATTCCAAAATTAGCTTTTACTTACTTACCAGAGTTTCGGTAGCACTCAAACTGTTACTTTTTTTGTATATGATAGTAGGATGCCAGGACAAAATGGATGTACAGACTACAAACATATTTGATCTATAAATTTAAGGCTCTTTTTAATTAAACCTATCAATGTTTCTAAATGTTACTAGAGTGTTTGAGCTACCTTATCATTTTGGAGGAAATTCTAATAAGCACCCAAATGCCTAGGATTAAGGAATTGATGGAAGAGGAATAGGAAGAATACAGATAATTTACTAATTGACAATCTACCCCAAATAATCGATCATGCTCTACTTTTTTCTTTTACAACTACCAAGGAGAAAACTTTTTTTTTTTTTTTACGGTTTTTGGCCAGGGCTGGGTTTGAACACGCCACCTCGGCATATGGGGCCAGTGCCCTACTCCCTTCAAGGAACAGGTGCTGCCCAAGAAAATATTTTTTTAATTAAAATGAAATTTTAAGGTAAATTCAAAATTATTCATAAAAGAGTACATTAGACAATTCTGAAAACTTCCTAATGTAGCATCTATGTTGTGCTTTGCAACTTTTAAAGTAATATATTTATTACCCTAATTAATTTTCACAATGTATATGATGTCAGTAAAGCTTATATTACCATTCCTATTGTATATCAAAGGAAAACAAGACCCAGAGAGACTGTGCTTTGGTTCGTCCATGTTGTAGCGTGGATTAGTGCTCATGCCTTTGTGTGACTGAATATTTCACTGAATAAATATACTATTAAAAAGGTCTTTATGGGCTCGGCGCCTGTGGCTCAGTGGGCTAAGGCGCCAGCCAAGTACACCTGAGCTGGCGAGTTCAAATGCAGCGCCGGCCCGCCAAACAACAAGATGGCTGCAACCAAAACACGGCCAGCGTTGTGGCGGGCGTGTGTGGTCCCAGCCACTTGGGAGGTGGAAGCAAGAGACTCGCTTGAGCCCACGAATTAGAGGTTGCTGTGAGCTGTGATGCCAAAGCACTCTATCCAGGGTGACAGCTTGAGGCTCTGTCTCAAAAAAAAAAAAAAAAAAAAAAAGATCTTTATGTATTCTGGATAAAAGCCCCTTATCAAATATAATTTGCAATTATTTTCTTCTATTATTTTGGATTGTATTTTTACTTTCCTGTTAGCATTCTTTAAAGCATAAAGTTTTACATTTTGATGTAACTTAATCTATTGATTATTTTCTTTTGTTGCATGTTTTGTTGATGTACCTGAAAAACCATTGTCAAATCCAAGGTCACAAAGATTTACTACTACATTTTC
Source organism: Arctocebus calabarensis (assembly GCA_963573935.1). NCBI lineage: Eukaryota > Metazoa > Chordata > Mammalia > Primates > Lorisidae > Arctocebus > Arctocebus calabarensis. The sequence goes on from CAUYON010185400.1 coordinate 6,078, forward strand.
TCCTAAGAGTTGTTTATTTTTAGTTTTTACATTTAGGCTTTGGAACTATTTTGAGTTTCTTTTTGTATATGATGTGAAATAGAAGTCCAGGTTCATTCTTTGGCATGTGGATAATTAGTCATTCCAACACAATTTGTTGAGAACACTTATTTTTTCCTCATTGAATTGTCCTGGCCCCCACTACCTTTAAGAGACAGGTAAGAATGAGAGGGTTCTTAATATTAGAAAGCACTTCTCTTTTACTGGGGTAAACTCTGCTTCCCCTCAAATGTATTTCTGCCTTCTACTTTTGAAGAAATACAAAATAAGAAGTTATTAATTTCAATGTGAAACATCATTTCAAACGTGTGCAATCTTTATGGAGTCTTATTTTCCCTGACAGAGGGATTCCCAGGTTCCTATAATTCACTGGTCCTCTAATATCTTTGCAACCTTCATGCCTGCTTGTTAAAATGCCTCTGGAATATTCTACGCCGTATTACTGCAGAAGAGAACAAAACTACTGTTTTACTTCCCACAATCACAGACATGCATTTATATGGAAAGTGAAACTATATGAATTCTTTTATCTAGGTATATTTAAGTTGTTGTTTCTCATAGTTCATTAAAACTATCAGAAGTCTAAAAAATAGATTTCACCAAGAGTCAGCTCTCTCATTATGTGTTCTGTTTATTTTAATCACACACTTTAGTAAAAAAAAAAAATCCTCTAAATAAAGCAGCATTTGTAGTAAGATGAGTTTAGAGTTTCAAGAATATATTTTGTGGAATACCATGCAGCAGTGAAAAAGAACAAACTATTGATACACACAATAACTTGGGTAAATCTCCAAAGAATTATTATGAAAAAACAATCCACATAAGTGCTATGTCATATGATCCCACTTTGAAATGAAGAAACTTATAAAAATGGAAACAAGTGGTAGTTCCCAGAAGTCAGGAAGAGGATGGAATGAGAGAAGAGGGTGTGTGTGACTATAAAAAGGTAGCTGGAGGAATCCTCGTGGGATGGAAAAAGTTCTGTGTCTTGACTATCAATGCCAATACCCTGGTTGTAATATTGTAGTATAGTCTTTCAAGAGGTTACTGTTGGGAGAAACCAGGTAAAGTTTACGTGGATCTTTCTGAATTACTTTTTACAACTCCACGCGGATACAACATATTTAAAAAAGCATATTTTGCATTATCTCTGATGCTAAGGGAAATAACTACTTACTTCTTTCTGTGATTAGGTACGTCATTTTAAAAAAATCTACTGATGTCCTCATTACTGTTCCCACACTGAAATTCTTTAGATGTTTGGTTAATTTCATTCGAAATAATGGCTCCATATCCTCTACATCAAAATGGAAAATAGATTTATAACTAAAAATATATAAAATATGATATTTTAGTCTTTTGGTCATTATAAAGCAATTTTTGTAAAAATAAATGCATCCAAGTCTCTAAGTATTATTTTATTCTTTGCTTTCAAAGATACTTTATTAGCATTGTTGACTATGAAATACATGATATAAGCAGAGGAGGTAACTGGATAAAGATAGAAAGAGAGCCACAGGTATTTTGATCGTCCCTCTTAGGATAACTCATAGTTCAGTCTGGACACCAGGCCTATTGATGCTTGGTCCAGCAAATAAATATATATACTTTTATTTAAGGAATTATAACTGAAGAACACTGTTACATGACTAATGATCCCACATTACTTACATTTACAGTTTTTTGTTTTTATTTGTGGTTGCATCAGACCTTATAGAATCTAGAAGTATTTATTATACTGTCCCTTAAATTCTTACCTTCCCTACAGCATTAGCCCCAAAGAGAGCTACTGAATGTCTAGTTGACTTTAGCACTACCACCATGTCATAAAAGTCAAGCAAAAGTGTCAAAATACAGCACTTAAAAAAATAAGTGTCTGTAGAAATTGTAGAAAAGAAGTAATTGGTGACTATTAACATCTATTATTTATACTTAAAGACTTAGACTCAAATACAAAAAGCAAAATGCTAAATGTCTGTTATTTCCCCCACTAATATGGAGTTCTAAAAAGAAGCCATTGTCTGGGATTCTCGGTGTAATTAGTGTCTCGTATTCAGGGACGGAGAGGGGAGAGCTCGTATTAGTTAATCTGAGTTGTTCTTCGCCTGAAACTGTGAGGCATTTTTTTCATTCTACCAGAACCACAGAACTATGGTAACTTTCCACAGAAATGGCAAATTACATACAGAGCTTAGGCTCAATGATTTCCTTTAGCCAAAAATCTAGAAATGGGGCACTCTGAGCTCAGTAAGAACAGTAAGTGATGCATGGAAGAAAGCAATGTGGTTCTCCAAATCCAGAAAAGGGAACCTCTAAATAGATTTAAGAATGTTTGTTTTCTCTGAAGATCAGTCTCCTTTTCCTGGCCTAATCTTTATATTGATGTTTTTTGTTGTTGTTGTTTTCTTGTTCTATTTTTGCTTTTCTAAAGACTCATCAATTGGAACTCCAGTTCGTTTACTCTTGTGAATTATTGACATTACTGATTTGATTTTTGTTATTATGGTTAATACATTGCATGTCAAGTTGCAAGGGATACACAAATTAAGAATTCTGGAAGTTACGGGTGAAACATAGCTAGAAGGTACCAGAGAAAGATCTAACATTACTCTAAATTAAAACGATTATAATTCACCATCTATCTTATTTCATTTTTATATCAAATATCAATTAGTTAAGGAAATAAAGAAAAGCTCAGAAGAAACACTTAAGGAACAAGTCATTTCATCATTGTATATTAACTTGGGAGAGTTTTTTCCAATTTACCTGTATTATATAGGTTTTATTTGAGAAAGGGGATCTCTCATCTACAAATACCTTTCTGCCCTAATAAGAGAGGTACTCAAACAGGTGTTTTGTTTTATCATTTGGTAAAAATAAGAGTTTAGGATAAAATTTTGAATTGATCTGTCTGAATTCTGTCTCCTAGAATGTTAACTGTCCTCCTGAAATTTCACGCATCTTCTTTCTTCTAGACCTTACTAAAAAGCCAGTATTGCTTACCAACTGGAACAAGATTGTAGAACATAAGGATACATCCTTAACCTTATAAAAATGCCCTGGAATTTTTAATGAGCAGAAGTGGTCAGAACCTCAGTCTTACATCTCATCCCATACATGGTTCTCCTGTGGCACAGTGCTCCCTAACCCAAGGCTGGGATTTGGCTCAGGACCACCTTGGGATGGAAGAGGGCCACCTACTGAATCACCGCCACCACATCCTGCAGCACCTTCCATCCAAGTCTTCCCTGGGCCCACCCCTGCTGAACTCCCAGTGTCTGAAGGGATCACAGCTTCAGAGCATTTCATTACAAATTTTAAATTTCCAGTCTCTGGTTTTCATATTGCATTTCAAGATCAACATCCTTATTAGTTGTAGTATATTTTTTATTTTGAAATTTTACAACACCTTTTCCACTGGGAAATTCCAAGCAGGCTACTGAACTTCATTACCACACAGGCAGAAATCCTCCCAACACCCCTATGAAGGAGGTGTTAAATGAGCGAGAGGGAGAGAGAGGTCGCCGTCACCTCCTCTTACAAAAACCCGATCCTTAATAATTAACGAATTAAAACACATCTTGAGTCCAGTGGCCACTGGGAGTAATTGGCATATATTTTCTCAGCTGCTTCTAAATGAAAATGGTAATCATTTAACCAATATATTTGGGCTGACAGGTAAATAAGTTCCCTCTTGCACCCAAGCAGTAGAATATAAGTGGGATCTGAACAGACCACGCTCTGTTTCCACTTGATTGTCAAAAACTCACATGTTGTGCTCAGAAACAAGTCTTGCTCACATTAACAATCGCCTTTCTCTATCCTCATTTGAGAGGTCCTGAAAATTGGGAGGACACCAGGTTATATTTATGTCCTTTTATCTTCAGTCCTTTCTTATATAAAGACTTTTGATGTCCAAATGCTAACGTAAGCTAAGGATATTTTGAGAGATAACATGAAAGTCCAATGAGGAAGATAAAATTATGTGACATAAATGTATAGTTCATAGCATAGCACCATGGTTCTCAGCCTTAAACTTGATACCTCCTTTTATGAGGAATATTTGATCATATCACTGTGGAAGGTGCTATTGGTTCCCACCCCACACTCCCCCTTATCTGTACCCCAGTGACCTGCTTCTACTGCTCATCTCCACCTGGGGACTTTTTCTGGTTTCAGAAAGCACTACACTCATACTCATGAAGACAGGCCAGAACATGGTAGCCTGACAAGAGACTAGATGGCCTCATATGGGTGCAGAAAATTGGGGAGGGAAAGATCTTCCACCAGGAGACACAGGGTTTCACTCTCTACAAAACTTTGGCTGCTACAGAGACATATTGGTCATCTCATGCCCGTAGACTGATAACCACTAATGACACTCACACTAATGCTGATTAGTGTGAGTAAACGGGGTTGCTGCTACACACGGAAGCAGGAAAGGACCTGACTCAACTCAGAGAACTCACTGAGGGAACTCTCGGAAAAGATCAGGACAATCTAGGGTTCGAAGCCCTCATGGATTTAGGTCTGTGTGACCCAAGCAGATCAATGACTCAGGCCAGCAGAAGTGCTAGCTGAGTGTGAGAGGGAGGAGACCCTGCAATGTGTATTAGAAGAGGGGGCTGTGGACATTCATGAGAACCTTGGGTCATCAGCAGTAGCTGGAGTGGTGGTTTATCCCACTAATCCTCCTGTCGTATTTGTTTTAGAAAAAGAAAGAGTGTGTATGTATGAGAGAGAGAGAAGAGAGAAGCAGCTATCCCTGTGTAGAATCTATAACAGAGCAGCTGAATTTAGAGCAGGGCACTAGAAGATCTGAATGGTTGGTCCAAGGAGTGGACTATAGCAGATGGTGACAGTGCCTCAGTCATCAGCCTTCACTTTCCCTGCAAATGCCTCCAGCCACTTCCTGCAAGCCCTTGTGCCTCCCTGTGCCGGTGCATAAATGTACAACCATATTATAGGGTAAACACTTTTGTGGCTCAGCTACAGAGGGAAGAACTTGCTATCAAGTAAAGACATTTGCAAATGAAAAGATGAACAACTTTAGGAATTAATGATGCTCCTTCACCAACAGTGTTTTAGCAGAGGGAAGACAATTCCATTTAGTAAAATTTATTGGAGTCAATGAGTAAGTGTTGGGAAGGTGGAGGGTGGGAGTGAAGGCCGTAGTCTGATGAAACACAGACAGACAGAAGCATCTAGTAGACCAAAAAAAAAGAAAGAAGAATGTTAAAACAAAGGAATAAAGGATTATTTCAGTACTGATCAAATCAGATTCAATGGACAAAGCCTTCTAAGATCTGAAGTTAAGTCTAAGGAAGCTCTCAATCTCCGAATATTACAAAGGAAAGCAAAATACTGCTCATAGGCAGGTCTGAAATAACTTTTACTTCAACCTTTATTTTACTTACTTTTACTTTTCACAGTGCTTTAAAGACTGTGCTCGTCATCTTATGGCAGAGAGTGAGATGGTATGCCGCCATATGTATCTAGACCTCTCCTTGACACACCAGTCTATTTAATTTCTGCAGATCCCCTTATCCAACCACGGGTTCTGGGCTTCTTCCCTACTGCAGTGGCTCCTGCAATAAAACACTTTACCTCCTGTCTTAGGTCTGAAACTTATTATTTAGGTTTCTGTGTTGTTCTCCCTGGCACAGCATCTTTGGGCACCAACTGTCACTTAAGAGGTACCATGGTGTGCCCAAGACCCCTCCACCCCAAAGCTAACTTAATATCACCTTTCTCTGGGTGATAGACTCAGGCCAACAGAAGTGCTAGCTGAGTGTGAGAGTGAGGAGACCCTGCAACGGGTGTTAGAAGAGGGGGCTGTTATATAGAAGGGCTGGCTTAGATAATAACTATGTAAATTACAAACATAGTATTTTCAAAACAAAAAATGTTATTTCTCCATGTTCTCAAAGTCACAGTGGAAGGGTCTAAATTGACTAATTTAGTTATCTCCAGGAGGGTTGGTTAGGATTATATTTCTGAAAGACATAAATATCCCTATGAAAGTGGCAACAGCAGAAAACATTGAGTTGCCACCTTTTTCTAAGCATCAAGGCAGAGGATGACCTCTTTACCTCTTGAGCATTATGCAAGATGGAAACGGGACTCCTACTTGATAAGATGGCTTTTTATTTTGGGCTTGGGCACAAGGGAAGTTAAATGGAAAGAAAGAAACAAAATGTGCCACAAAATTGTCCTCTGGAATAGCCCTCAGGAAACCATATTTTTTTGGAAAAAGAGGCTATTAGGGACTAAATCAGTACATCAAATGGAAAAAAATAAAAAGTGCCAGTATGGAAAAAGAAAGTAGAAGTTGGGCAGATGAATAGAATAGAAAAAAGTGGATTTCTCTTTATCTCTTGTAAGTACCATTGAAACTGAAATGAAGGTGAGGCTATGTGGTGGTCTGAGTGATGTCATAGGGGGATGACAGCTCCTAAGGAGGTGAACAAGGTCGCATGATCAGCACAGAAGGGTGGGCAGCTAAGCAAGACAGAAAGAGATGCCACGAGACATGGCAGCAGCCGGGACATTTGTTAGATAATTCACTACTTTAGGGGATCATTCTTCTGACTCATATTCTCTGAGTCAGAGAATGACCACAGTACCCTATCTGTCTATGCCCTTAACTGATGTGTTCTAGGAAAAGCAGATTTTAAATATGAACCTTAAAAGGCATGCTTTGCCCCTTTTCCACTTCCATATTAACTATCAATATATCACCATATTATTATGTCCTGCCCCAGGTTAACCCCTTCATCTGAAGGAAGAAATTGTGCAAAATCTTATAGGAACTAGGCAAAAACCTCAGGCATCTATCTAATTGCATAAATTGTAAACACTTCTAAGAAGAATAAAACTTAGCATAAAATGTTGTGATCTGGAAGTCATTCTTTAATTTTAAAAATAACATGGCCTAAAATAGATAAAATCCTTTTTAAAAAATAAATCGGTAAAAACTCCTAAATTATATTCAGAAGCATTTATCTAAGTAACAATGGTAATTTAGTAGGCTCAATATATACATGAACCAAAGTAAGTAAAAAGCTATAGATTTCTAAAGAGGTTATTGCCCCCAAATGATTCGATAATAATTTCAAACAGGCTAGAAATAAAGTATTGTCCAACTCAAACTTCAACTCAGCAATTTCCACTAAAACTTTATTTTTAATCATATTTATCTGATCTCAAGACTTCTTGGGAAAGAACGTTTAAATATTCCAGAAGAAATGAACAATTCTTCACCTGAGTGTTTATTTCTCTCTCCTTGGACCATGGCCTGAGTTTGGTTTGGGACAGAGGCACAGTTCAGATTTTTCCACGGGCCTTCTTGACCTACACAAGCTGGCTCGCTATAAAGCAAACCGCTGCAGCTTTCCCTACCCTGGCAAAGCTGGGAAGGCCATAAATATTTTTGGCAAAGCAGAACCCTAAAATAAGACAAGGTTTTTTATTTCAAGATCATATAACTTTGGTCAAAGTGGCATACTGAGGCAAAGACCTAAAACATATTTTGAAAGCAAATATGTGGTGATATAGAAATATTTCACACACTAATCCATGTCAACGACCTCACTGAGGTTTTAGAACACTAGGCTATGTAGAATACACTGCTGCAGATGAAGTTGATAAATGGCCCTAGATTCTGTTATTATGGATGAAAAGGAAAGGTGTGGATGTACATTAGCCGCTGAGAAACAAAGACCCCACCCAGACAGACTGGAAGTCCTAGAGGCTTCTGAATACTCCTCAGATCCGTGGAGTATCACGGTTAGAAGAGGGGGCTGTTATATAGAAGGGCTGGCTTAGATAATAACTATGTAAATTACAAACATAGTATTTTCAAAACAAAATGAAAATTTGGTTTGGAGTTTACCAAACTGTGGTGTACAGCGGTGGTGCATTTCATACACCACAGCCGGGCTTTAGCTTGAGTTTCTGATTCCCTAGGTCAAAGATGGGCCTGCAAATGTGTATTCTCACAAATGCCCTGGTAGTGCTGATTCTCCTGGCTCCAGAACCAGATTTTAAGAATTATTCCATTAGACCAGCTTGGACATCACAGCAACACTTCAGAGGATAAACAGCCCCCAGATCACATTAATATTGCATTTTCATATAATGTTTACTTGGGTTAAATCTACAACATCCTACAATAGTTATTCACATGGTGAATGTTTGATATTCAGTTTGTTGAAGGTTCTTCATTTGTACTACCAAAAAGTTCAGAATTTGGAAAGATAATCGGGAGAAGTCAGAGTAATGGGAACATCTTAACCCCAGAGCTCCCATTTTTTCCCTTCTTCAGAGGTTTCATCCCAATCCCTGAGTCTACTACATGGGAGTAGAAAAAATGGGCTTCTTATTGATGGCATTTTTTTCTGAAAGTGGATCCACATTTTTAGCCACCTCATTGGGTCTACTATAACTATAGCACTCTAAAATAGTATTATGTACTTTTGATGTCCTATTATTTCATATAAGTGATAAAAAAGAATACGTGGAAACATAATTTTTAAATATACTTGGACAGAGAGAACAAGACAATCTGGCAGGGTACATCCTCCCCACTTGTCCCTGTGAAAGAATTACCTATCCCAGTTCTTTGCCACGTTCTTGCCCTTCTCAGGGACACTTGCCTTGACATATGACTTCTTTTGGTCAAAGCAATGGCAGCTGAAATGCTGACCATTTGTCCAGCATTATCCTTCCCTCTGCAGGCAAACCGTCATTCCCTGGGTAGAGGCTATCCCTCCAGCCTTGTTCTTGAATGAAAATAATACCTAGCGGACATGCATCATAAATAAGAAATAAATTTGCTTTTCTAAGACACTGAGATTTAGAGTTTATTTAATACTACGTGCTAACTCAGCAAAAGTACAATAAGAACATATATATATAATCTGTAAAGTAAGTACTCAGTGACCCCCTTTATTGAGAAAGTGTTATAGAGAATATGAAAACAATGCATGGAATTATATAATCTCATTGCAATTGATAAATCTGAGCCTCAGAGAGGTTAAATGATTTGCCTAAGGTTGCATACTTAGTAAATGGATTTTTATTATTTTCAAGAAAATGGAAGAGAAAGACCAGTAATTGAGTGCTATGTTAGGAAATGTGCCATCAGTAGCATCCACTGAAGTCTAAACACACAAACGTGAGAATGCTGTACTAGAATCCTAAAATTAATCTGTTGGAAACTGGCTGCCTCAAATTTAAAATTGAGTTTGTCTGACCAGCTAGAATTTTCATTATAAAACTGGTGTAGAAGAGCAAAGAACCTTCCTACAGTGAGGCCAGTGGGGAGCTAATGCCAAGATCACCTAACAAATATACAATCAGTGTGAAGATAAAGGTAATATGTTGCTTTTACAAAATATCTGAATCACCTATTTCATTTTCTTCAATCTAACTCCTGTCCACTAAAAAAAGTTCTGATAGCTTGTTTCCCTACTTTGGGCTTGTGTAGGAGAAAATTACATACTTATGAGGCTGAAGCAAATATCTTCTTCACTTATAATCCCAAGGGATTCCTCTTCCCCACACCACCCCTAAGCATCTTTCTTACTTTGTCATAACATGGCTTTTCCTTTGAGGAGTGATCAATCTCTTCACTCTGCCCACACTGTCAAGGTGAGGTTGACTTTCCCTGCAGCCTCAGAACTGGCTGACCCAAGTCAACACACCCCATCTCCCTGGCTGGTCATTGGTTTGTAGATGGGCATGACTCTGTAGGGGCCATGACAATAACATTCAGGGTGGTCGTGAAAGAGAGGCTCTTCTTTCTCCACTGGCTATGATGTCTGGAGTTGCAGAGGTTAAATTTTTAATTAAGAAAAAAGATCATGGCTCAGTGCCACATAGCACAGTGGTTACAGAGCTGGCCACATACACCAGCCTGGGCCAGCTAAACAACCATGACAACTGAAACAAAAAAATAGCCAGGTGTTGTGGCAAGCACCTGTAATCCCAGCTACTTGGGAGGCTGAGGCAAAGAATCACTTAAACCCAAGAGTTTGAGGTTGCTGTGAGCTGTGAAGCCATGGCACTGTACCATGGGTGACCAAGTGAGACTCTGTCTCAAAAAAAAAAGAAAAGAAAATCATGTCCACAAATCAATCCAATGTGTGTGTGGGGTGGGGAAGGGAGGGTCAGTCCAAGATGGAGAATCAGGTAATTGTTTGAAAGAGAATTAGATGTTGTTTGAAACTTCACCTCAACCCAGCCAAAATTCCAAACTGTTTTGGTTATTTGAATCACTAAATTCCCTCTGTGCTTATAAGCAAGCTTGACATTGGGATTTTTCTCACTTGCCACTAAGAACTCTAAGTCATAACGTAGTAAATTAACAGCATTGGCATTTGTCAGGCTTATTTGCCTTTAGAATATGCAAGTTAGCCTCCCTGACCCTCAGAAACTCTGGGTGACAGACAAGAATATTTTGGCTGGGATGTCAAGCTCTGAGCCTACGTAAACTGACCAAGGTAAATGTCACCCTGCAATGCTTATTAACAGCTAGCTGTTTGTCTCTTTCAGTTGTAAGGTTATTAAGCCATCCAACCTCACCCTGCCTTTTCCTTTTAAATATATACAAATTATTGGTTAGCTTTATCTTATTTTACTTCAGAGATGAACTCAAAAGAAGAATTTCCTTTTTATACTCATGGTATTTGTGGTTGGTAAACAAATCAATGGGTTTTTGTTTGCCAGCCAAGTGTTGGTGTGTATTATATCCTGTAAGAGTAAACTTTCAATGGTGTACATATACCACAGTTTGTTAATCCATTCCTGGGTTGGTGGACATTTAGGTGATTTCCACATTTTGGCAATGGTAAATTGAGCTGCAATAAACATTCTAGTGCAAATGTATACCATGGAATACTAGTCAGTCATTAAAAAAGATGGAGACTTTACCTCTTTTGTATTAAGCTGGATGGAGTTGGATCACATTCTTCTTAGTAAAGCACCACCACAAAGGAGAAGCAAGAATCCAATATACTCAATTATAATAGGAAGGCGGTAGATAAGCTAATTAATACAAGGGGTGAGGAAGGGGAATGAGGGAATGGCATGGGGGTCAAAGTGTATGGCACGCCTCTTGGGGGCAAAACACAAGTGTCAGAGGGACTTTATCTAACACAGCAGTTCTCAGCCTTCCTAATGCTGCAATGTATTTTCATTGTTACAAAGGGTTTGCGACTCACAGGTTGAGAACTGCTGATCTGACAAATACGATCAGTATAACATAATTCTTTGTACCCTCCATGAATCCCAAACAATAAAAATTAATAATAATAAGCTTTCTTATAGCAGTTCTCTATAAAGAATTCTTACCTGACGTGTTCAAAATAGAAACCAGAATCAGGCCAGCAAATAACTAAGTTCAGATTTGTATCATTACTGATATGTATAGGGCTTCTTTAATCCAAGGCTGTATAGGAAAAGTGTTAAATAACAATGACCTTACAGTTTACTTACCTTGAAGGATAAGTTTATGTAACAAATTAAAATGATGTTGAGGAGAGTCTGAAAATTGTTTTTCAACTCTATGTTATGGGCTCAGCAAGACCAGTGAAGTGTCTCTGATCAGGTGAGGCCCAGGTTAATTTTCTTCATCTGTCTTCGATTTTTTTATACTCCCCCCTTCTTTATACCCTGGTTCTTCTATACTGGCTCTTCTATACTGGGATAATTACTTCTCTGTATCAAACCCCATATTACCAATTGTAGAAAAACCTTAATTTATATCTGCAGTTGTTTAATGTTGAGGCTTTTTCACTGCACATTGTTAAACATGCAGGCTATTTCACCCCTTGCTGTCAGCTAAATGGCCACTGCTCGTATTTATTACACCAGGACTGGCTTCTGGCTCTATTTGAGCAGCCCAGCAACTTTCTGTCTTCTCTGAGTGCTCTTTGTCTGGTTTTTCTGTGTCTTGCCAGAGCCATAACAGTTGCAAGGAGGGGGTGTATATTCTACTGACTTTTGGCTGGGAAAATAAATTCCAGCTTGGGTCCAAGTTGAAAATGTATCCCCCAGTCGGCAAAAACATGGACTCTAGGATACTTCCTGTGCTCCCCGGTAAAAACCCCTTTGGCCTCGGAGTCCTAGAGTTTTACAGTGCAGCCATGTCATGCTTAATGGCATGTTCTGCCCGAGGCACCGTGGGAAACACAGAAGCCCACGGCCATGCTCTCTGCCTTGGAAAAAGCAAACTCCTGCTCCGGGTGGGGGGGGGGCGACATCTGTATGTACACAGAAACAGCACACACATGCAGGCACACACTTTGAAACTAATCCAAAGTAGTGTATAAAACAGTGAACACCATGGATCATACTGATAATTCCTGGGTGAGAAGAAATCAAGGTAAGCTTAATTACTTAGAAAAAGACCTCTGGAGAAAACCTAACTTGATACTTTCTAGGTCAGAGAGGACTTAAAAAGTGATATGAAGTCTGGACTGGCCAAGAGAAAGCTCTCCAAGTGAGTTAGGTTCTGATATCAATGTATTTTTAAAACCTGGTCCATCAATTGCCATCATAATATAGGCCACGTGTGCATACCGCGAATTCTTCCCATTTTAATTGTTTATTTTGGCCCTATAATCTTCAGCCTGTATCTTTTTGGCTTTCATGCGGTAACATATATTTAAACAAGTTTCTAATGTTGCATCCATTTCAATCTAACAGAACAGTGACATGGACTTTAAACCTGATTGTCCTCATGTGAAAAACCCCTAAAACTTTCCAAAAACTTCAAAAAATATTTCATGTTTAAAAGTCTTTGAGTAAGTAATTCTATCACTTTTCTATCAGTTTTTCTTGCAAAACCCATAAGGGTGCTGCTGTTCTCTTGGTTTTTAACAGATCTGTTTGTTAGAAGCCTTTATTATAAATCCAGTCATTCTGCAAATATTTCTCTAATGCTTTTAAAATAAATAAAACTCAAACTTTGCCTTTAAGCAGCAATAAAATTAGGAATGCATCAAAGCAAGAAATTCAAAGTACAGCTCAACGTGGCCGTGAGAGAGCCCCACTGTTCAAAGACCTTGGAAAATGATCCTGGGAAGGTGTAATATTTATACATCAAGTCTATCTTACCACAACTTTAGATCGTACTTGGAAAAAAAGAAAATTTCCAGCCAGTGGCCATTAAATTTTTGGAATGTATTCATTGACTTTATTTGTTCCTTAAATTTATTTCTAAATATTTCCTGCATCATACTACTTCACTTATAAAAGTAAGACTCTCTCAAGAATTTGTTTTATAGTGATACAAATAAAACAAACACAATGTATACAATTTACTTAAATAGAAGTATTCTACTTGTAAAGTCTAAAAGAAGTACTTTGTACTTCGTGAGTTTGACACAACAGCCTGATCTTAGTTGGCCAAATGCCTTTAACAAAACAATCTGGTGAGAGGGTTAAGGGTGAAGTTGTTACTCATTGAATATAGAAATGACAGATCATTCATCATACTACAGGAAACATCACACAAGTCTATAACATAAATTTATTTTACCCATTTAGCCCTGATTTCATCAGCTGGTTCTTCCTTTCTCACGGACACAGAACTGTAAATGAGTCATGGTAGGATGTCTCCTATGAGAATTATTTTTCTCAGTAAGAATGAAGGCCAAGTATCGCCTTATGCTTTTCTTCCAAGGATCACAAAGTGTTTAACTAAGGTACTGTTACTGGATGAGCTACTTTTCATCGACTCTAATTTAAAACATTTTTTAAAAAACATTTTCCAGAAAACATCTGGTAGTATAGTGCTGCCTGCATTTCATCACAGAATATAAAGTTAGAAACAAGAGTAAGCAAATTTGATTATCTCTTCTTTCTTTTCCTTCCACATTTACACTTTTTATGTAGAAAGAGAATTTTTAATTATCTCATCTTCCATAGTTATGCGTTTATAAAGAGAATTTCTAATAATTTCACCTACCCATTTAGAGATTATTTTTAGAAAACAAATACTGGCTTTGGGCATTGTTGATTATTCCAACACACACAAAAAAACCTTTTCTATGTTTTGTCATTATAATCCATCACAATCTGTGATATCCAGAAATGAGTTGAGCAAAACAATTGATGTAAAACTTGAATTCAACAAGTTGAGACTATCAGAATTGGCATGAAAGTTGCCTAAAAGATCTGTGTATCTTCTAAAATATCCAGGCCTATTCTTTACAAAAAATTATTCATATCTGTTTTATAGTCTGCATATAGGTATGTACTCATTACCTGGTTCACACCAAGTACTCTGAAGACACTACTTAATGATAGAGTTGATAGTAAACATCAGAGTTTGTATCGTAATTACCAACTAAAACACAATTAAAATTTTGTGACAATGTTGAATATTGACTGTAAATTATAAAACTGACTATAATGACAAAGCAGTTTCAAAAAAAGGCTCATTCATGTGCTCACCAACATAAGCATATCAAAATCAATGTTTACACCTTTCTGGAGTCTCAGTAAGCCCACCTGTTCATGGCATTCTTTCATTTAGGAAAGCTCAAGAAGGTCATTTTCTTATGTTAATATTTCTAAATGTATGTACTCAAAATATACTTTTCTTACAAAGTATAGAAAAGCTTACTTAGTTGTTGAAATTGAGACTCATGGGCTTTCCGTATCCTCTATAAGATATTAGCATAAAACTTTGCTTGAAACAACAGCAACTTTTCACTTAACTCTAGTATTCATTTCTAGATTTTTCAAAAGAGCAAGCCTCATACGACCTTTTGTAATATTGCTAAGACCTTATGTTTGTGTACTAATGAACCACTAGCTTGACTAACATATAATGTTGCCAAGGGATCAATTTTTTAGAAAGTAAAATCATAACTCATACTAACATAAAATGGACACACAAACCTTTTATTTCATTCATTATTTATTGAAGGAACCAGTAAGATGTTACCATGGATTCAAAGGAGGATTTAAAGAGCCATACTTTATATAGGGAATGCAGAAATGAGTTTGCAAATAAATGCAAAAGTAGTCTATTCACGGGGCAACAATCACCTGCATTCTACCAGATACATTTCACTTGCATTTCTATGAATAAGACTCACCTGCATGATTGTCAATATTCTAGAATTGGCATGGTTGTACAATAGCCCCCAAATAATAAAAGGTGGTAAAAGCCAGGAAGGTTTCATTCCATGAGCACTCAGTGTGGTAGGCAGGATTCTAACACGATGCTCATGATTTCCACCCCCACTATTACTTCCAGGATTATCTTGTGTTACCGAACTGCAGGGATTTTGCAGGTGTAATTAAGGTTACTACTAATCAGTTGAATTAAGATGATTATCCAGATGAACCTAACCTAATCTCACAAGCCTTTTAAGAGCAGAGGCTTTCAGCCATGTAGTAGTAAAAGGGGATACCAGAGATTTGAAGAAAAGAAGGGTTCGATGTGCTGTTGCTGGCTTCTAAATGGACAGGGCCAGGGGAAGAGAATCTCAGTAGATCCTGTAGTTGCTGAAAGTGATTTCCTGTCAGTGGCCAGAAAGAACACCAGGATCTCAGTCATGCAACTGCAAGGAACTAGATTTTACCAACACCAGTAAGCTGGGAGAGATTCTTAAAGTTTTTAGGTAAATACCTGAGCAATTGACAATTGATTTTGGCTATTTTTGATACGCTGAGAGAACCAGTTACAAGGTACTAGACTTCAGACTTATCTAACTATGAGCTACTATAAGAATGTTATCTTAAAGTGTTAAATTTCCATCATGGAGCAATGGAAAATTAATATATCCCTTATTCTCATTTTCCCACTTCACAATGCTACCATTATTAATAAGTATTAAATGTATAAGAAGAAAATAATCCTTTATACCTTGGAGAGTTTTCCCTTGATGTTTGCATTTAACTTTTGTATCAGGAAGTTTAAATATTTACCCAAAAATCCCATTTGAGAGATGAGTTGAAAATGGAAAAAATTCTAATTAGATTCACTGTGTATGAACCCACAAATGGACCCAGGGCTGGCACCCACATTCTTCTTTAGTCTCTGACCATGGCTTAAAACTTAGTAGGTACTGCTTCTAAGAACAGCCATCAGGTTTTCCAGACAGTGCCCTACGCTGATACATGCCTTTCTTTATGAAGAAAAGCACTGTGAACATACTGACTATGGTCTTCTCCGACCAAGAAGGCAGCTTACTTTCTATCACCTGCAGAGGTAGTGGAAGGCAAACATGATCGTCTGTACTAAGATTGCAAATCAAATGTGCCAGGTTTGAGGATTTTCACCCTCAAATGACTGGCTTTTGGGAACAGGAAAACAGAAGAAATGTCCAAGTCTGACCTAGCATGTGCCACGCAATCCTTACCCGGCACTGACAAGTCCCCACTTTTGGAAACCTGCAGCCATTATGCAACTGGTGGGTGTCACCACAGACCAAGGAAGTATGTGTTATGCATAGAAATATTGAAGAACTAGAGAAGACCAACATTTTCCAAGTGTGCATATACCTCTTCTTAAAAATGTGTCTCCTGAAGCTACCCTGTAATATATACCTTTTTTTTTAAGTTTTAAAAGATTATCTGTTTAGGCTCTGCACCAGTAGCACAGTGGTTATCCACATGCACTGAGGCTGGTGGGTTCCAACCAGCTAAATCACAATGACAACTGCAACAACAAACATAGTTGGGCATTGTGGCGGGCACCTGTAGTCCCAGCTAGTTGGGAGGCTGAGGTAAGAGAATTGCTTAAGCCCAAGAGTGACTCTCTCTCCAAAAAAACCAAAAAATTACCTGTTCATTTTTTAGACAAACAATAAAATAAAGATTAAAACTTATGTTTCCAATTGATTAATGTTTTTTTCTCCTCTCCCTCTTTCCCACCCCGCCCTTCCCCCCCCCCTTCTTTTTTAAGGTTTGGAGACATCACCTTCAATTTCTTTCATCAGTATAAAGCAATATGCATGAGACAGAAGTTATTATGAGGAAGCATTTGATATCTCAGCACAGCAGATTCAGCCTTGCATCATGACCCTATTTGGTAATGGCTTCTTTTTAAGTGCACATGCTACAGTTGATACATGGAAACTGCCACAGGTACCAACACTTTGTATATAGTAGTGCCCAATTGTGTGCAAGAGAAGCTGTGTGTGTGTAAATTTTTAGAGACATTTATAAAACTGCAACATTTAAAAATGCACTAGGAGAGCTTTCTATTTCAAGAAACCCTGTATCCATCCAGTTTATAGAATAATTATTCCCAGATATTATCTCCTTGAAAGTATTGTTCTTTGCACATAATAAGCATTAAATCAGTAGAGAGAGGTAAAAATCAAGTTCAAGAAATGATACTCTTAAAGCAGAAAGTTTTTTTTAGTGTTTAGAAAATATTACACTCATCTTAGCACTGTAAATTATTTTCACTTGTTTTTCGTGACTATATATATTTTTTCATTGCTTCATTTTTCTGCGCTAGAATGTCCAGTTTAAAATTGGGAACCCTTAGCGAGTCTCCCCAGTGCTCATCAGTTGTGCTGATGCAGAGTTGGAAGATAAGGAAGAAGGGATAATATTTTCATCTAGGTCTCACCAGTCAGCTGAAGCAGAAAAATTTCTAAATTGTTCCTTTTGGAGACCAAAATTAATTCAATTTTTTTTGAAAAGTACAGGCAGTACATATTTACATAAGGAATTACATTTTTCCTTTTTAATTTTAGAAATTTGTTTACCTAGAAAGAATAAAATCAATTCAAGCCTATCTATGTATATTAGTTTCTTATCACTATAATAAATTGCCACAAAATTAGTGGCATAAAACAATACACATTTATTATCTTACACTTCTCATAGTTAGATGTCCCAAATCATTTGCATTGGGCTAAAGGCAAGTGGTTAGAAGGGAAACTATTTCCTTGCATCTTCCGGCTTCCGAAGTTCACCTGCATTCCTTGGTCCATGGATCCTTCTGCAATAGTATCAGTCCAACATCTGCTCCTGAAGTCGTGTCTCCTTTTCTCTCTCAATCATCTGCCTTCCTCTTATAAAGACCCTTGATACTATAGAACATTTGGCCCAGTTGGAAGGGCCAGGATATTCTTCTAATTTTGACATTCTTAATCACATCTACACAGTTCCCTTTACCACAAAAGGTAATGTATTTTTTAGTTCTGGGAATTAGGATGTGAACATCTTTGGATGGCCATTATTCTGTCTACCAGAATATTCTAGGATATTAATATGAAATGTATTGTGCCTTTTTTTCTCAATGCATAATCTAAATGATTTAACTCTTCCTGTTGGAAGAAAACGAGTCCCTAAGAATATTTACTTAGCATTTATTTATTGAACACATTGAATCTGCCAGGTACAATGCCTAGTACTTCGTATCTGCCAGGTACAATGCCTAGTACTTCGTATACACATTTAATCCTTACAAAAGACCTATACTATTAATTTTATCTCATTGCATTCATGAAGTAATTGAAACATAGAGTGTTAAAATACTTATTCGAAATTCAAAATCTAACCAATGATGGACAAATTGACCCCAGAGCTTATCCTCCTAACCCTTCTGTATCCATCCTCTCAAGAAATTAGCAAACAGTTTACATGATTCTCATATGCATATTAAAGTACACTTACAATACACATAGTTACTTTTAGTTATCAAGCTAAATATGGCCAAACAAACTAAGAACTGGAGTTAAGGTGATGCCTCTCCTTAGAATACTGACAGTGTGTAACCAAAAAAGCAAACCAGGAATTAATGTTATTAAATCAAATCTCTGCACTCTACTCGTGTTCACTGCGGCACTGTTCACAATAGCTAACGTAAGAATCAGCCTGTGAGTCTCTCAGCAAATGAAGGAAGAAAATATAGAATCTGTATGTACTGGAATATAATTCAGCTTTAAAAAAGAAGTCCTATCATGACAACCTGGAATACATTATGCTAAGTAAAATAAGCCAGGCAGAGAAAGACAAATATAACTCTGACTTATGTGCAGAATCTTAAAAAAGCCAGAGTTCATAGAAGCAGCATGGAATGGTGTACCAGGAGCTTGGACAGGGAGAAATGGGGACACCTTGGTCAAAATGTACAAAGTTTCACTGAGGCTGAATAAACTTGGGAGATGTTTTGTACAGCATGGTGACTCTAGTTAACAATCATGTATTATACATTTGAAAATAGCTAAGGGAGTAGATCTTAAATGTTCTCAACAAACACACACACCTATTATAATGAGAACTATGTGAGATAATAGGTATGTCAGTTGGGCTGATTGTGGTAATCATTTCACAATGTATACGTATGTTTAGATGCAATTCATAGTATGTGTCAAAACATGTGGTACACCATAAATACAGTAGACCCTTGAACAGCCTTTGAACTTCGAGAGTCCACTTATACATGGATCTTTTTTTAATAAATACAGTTGGTCTTTGGCATCCACATCCACAGCAAAACACTGAAGGGAAATACAATATTTGAGGGATTGGAAACCCACAGATATGGAAAATGTCCTGCACGTAAGTTCCATGGGGCAGACTTCAGGACCTGAGCAGGCACCAAGTTTGGTATCCTCAGGGGTCTTGGAACCAATTTCCTGAGTATACTGAGGGACTATACAAATTGAATATACAATATTTGTCCATTATACCTTAATAAAAAAAAGAACATTAATATATTATAAAAAGTGAAGATTCTTGAAACTACTTTTGCATTATTCGCGCGCGCGCGTGTGTGTGTGTGTGTGTGTGTGTGTGTGTGTGTGTGTGTGTGTTGGGGATAAATACTAGGACTTCAGTAGCTGAATCTCAATCACCGGGTCTCATCAGATTGCTTTATTTCCAAGACTGTTCATAAAATTGAGGTAAACTATGTTTCGGGAGACGTAGATCAAAACATTTCTGTAACCAGGACGCCCCAGACAGTAGCAGCTCCCAGAGAATAGACCAATGATTTTCAACCCGCGTGCTGTGAGAGGGGCTTAGATTTACCATGAAAAGTTTTAAAGATCATTAATGGAATTATTTCCAAAAGAAGTTCAAAGCACAGTAAGTATATTCCTTTTGTTAGTCTTGTTTTTGATCATAATTTAAGTGTGCCACAGAAGTTTAACTATAGGTTCAAATGTGCTGTGAGATTTTAAAAAAAGGTTGAAAAAAAACTAGACCATAAGCTCCATCTCCTCCAAATGCTGCCCTTGCTTTAAATGTATAAGAAGCTCATTAGAAAGGTCACTTTTTCCTTTTTCCCTCCTTTCCAGTATTATAATTAAATAATTAATGATGGTATGGCTGATTTATATTTATCCCTTGATAGATTCTTAAAGTACCACTGAAACCACAACCCTATCTGTCTTGTTCCCCAGCAACAGATAGAGTGCACGGTATCCGGCATGGGCTCAATTAATATTTGTTGACAGATGGAAGGAAGGAAAGAAAGAAGGTAGCCAAGAAGCAAGAAAGGCAAAAAAGAAGACCCAGTCACTGGATCATAAAATAAACTCAAAATGAGACCAGAGCAGTCAGGACGCCTTCCAGGTTCAGAGCCATAAGCCAGATACACAGCAGGCAAGGACGAGAATTCAAAAATCCATTGTTTAACTCCCTTATTCCAAGCCTGGTTCACCCTGTCCAGACTTGGGGGGTGCCTTTGTAAAACCTTTTGCTGGCCTACGAGGAAGAAATAAAAGTGAATGTTTCAAATAGAGGCACTGCTGGAAAATAACAACAAATAATATTATTAACTACAGCCTTGGAGGCAAGAAATGGTCTCTGTATCAGCAAAGAGCCTGCTTTTGATGGAACACTTAGGGTAATCATCTCTTTCCTTTTCTCCCTCACTGGCGGGTAAGCAAATTAAGAGCATGGCTATGTCTTGGATCTTGGGAGTTCAACATTCAATACATATTTAATAAATGAATCACATGAATCACGGTGCAAGTGGAGGATGGCCAGAGTGGAAGTAAGCCAGGGCAGGATGGCCGCAGACTGTGGGAGGGGCAGCTACGGAGACAAGCTCATTAGGATAATCAGCACAGGGGAACTGTGCCCGGACCAAGTCCTGAAAGATAGCAGAAGTTACCCAGGCTGAGGAAGGAGGAGTGTCTTTCTCAGATGAAACGATCTGTGCACGTTGACCCAACACAGCACATTCTGAGAACTACATGAGATTGGGAATAAAGAGAGTAAATGGAGGGAGGATGTGATTAGGTTGGTGAGGAGTGGCAAGGATGAAGCTGAGCTGAGAGAGTTTGGCTCTTATCCCCCAATTTAGGATCAGTTTGGCAACCAACGTGACCGGATTACGTCCCCCACTGGTACAGCAACTGGATTGTTAAGGGGGTCATGGATGGGGATTCTTCTAGATTAAAGGAGAGGTAATTGTGATAGTTTTGGCAAAAAATTATGAGCACCTGAGCCAATACTCCTTGAATGTAGAGATGATGGTGGTTATGGAGAGAGAGAGAGAGAGAGAGAGAGAACGCGAGAGGGCGGGTGGAGCTACTGACGTCTCCCAGTCTCAGACTGCAGGCTGATGCCAAATCAGGTGAGAAAGTGCAGGTATGGTGGGCGGCGCCTGTGGCTCAAAGGAGTAGGGCAACGGCCTATATACTGGAGGTGGTGGGTTCAAACCCAGCCCCGGCCAAAACTGGAAAAAAAAAGAAAGAAAGAAAGTACAGGTATGGGAGAGTGGGTACGGAGGTGCTGCTGGAAAATGACAACATTATTAACTACAGCCTTGTGCCAGTCACTCTTCTGTGTTTTAAATGTGATTGTGAACTACAGATGAGATAATGTATGTCTATACATACTTCTGGGGAAAGCATAATGTGCAACATTATTGCATGAATTAGTATTTATGTGCTCTTTTCCGTATTGATCATGTTTAGGAGAGTAAGGCATCAGTTTTTTCTTTCTTCTTTCTAAACTAAGAAAATCATATTACAAAGAAACTTAACAAGATCAACACACTGTCACATATAACTTTTTTTAAATGACCTAATGGGACTATGACTTTTTTCTTTTTCTTTTTTTGAGACAGAGTCTCACTATGTTGCCCTCCATAGAGTGCCATGGCATCTCAGCTCACAGCAATCTCAAACTCTTTGGGGCTTCATCTCTTAAGAGGGCTGATTCTCCTGCCTCAACCTCCCAAGTAGGTGGGACTACCCACTACAACACCTGGCTATTTTTTTGGCTGTAGTTATCATTGCTGTTTGGCAGGCCCAGGCTGAGCTCGAACCTGCCACCTCTGGTGTATGTGGCTGGTGCTCTAGCTGCTTGAGCTACAGGTGCCGAGCCGCGTGTAGGTCTTAAAATGATTCTAAAGTACTATCTTTTTATACACATAGTCTTCATGAGTTGAAAACATTTTGTACAATTTTAAAAGGTTTCATTGGCTCAATACACAAAATATTTGAATAAGAGTTTTAAATAATTACTTCTTACCTTCTCTGAGTTCTCCTAAGCACGAATTCCTTTTCACTGATACACAGTCAACTGTTAAGAGCAGCCTGACCTCTATCTTCTACTTCAGATGTTGGTTCACTATGAAAATCATTGTCTACAGGTAGATTCAATAGTGTTTTGACTGTTTGCCTTTGCAAATCTATATGTTTTACAGTCTGTACCATTAGAGATTTCAGGGTTTCAGTAGAACACATTTTTCTAAAACTAGTTCTAAAACTCTTTTGGCTGTTTAGTATAACTGTTATCCTGCTTTAGTATAACATAATTGTTTTATATTATAGTGATACTAAAGTTTAAAATATTTTCTCTTTCTACATTGAATGAGCTGTTTTCCATGAAATAAGAAACATTATTATAGAAGAAACTGTCACATGACAAGTGAGGTACTGAATAAGAAAATAATGAATTCTATGTTGTTCTCTTCTGAAGGCAAAGGGTGTGAAAGTCCACTAAGGTGGCCAGTGAAATTATCTGCTGCAGTCTGGTCCTCAGGAATGCACATAAATGAGAGAAAAGGCTCGTAATATGTGTTTGAGAATTAAAAGCTTCAGCATATAGCCAATTAAATACATTATAATTTGGGCTGTTTAGAGTTGTGACTAGAATCTTGAATTTAGAATCAAAAACATAGGTTTGCATGCTGGTATGGTTTTGGCCATCTCTGATTTCCTCAATTTCCTAATCAACAGCCAGTGGGAACTATGCATTTGTATATTAAACAGACAATATGCATTTTAAAGTTATAGTTATTACGAACACTGAAGATTCCCAACTTACACCCCTACTGTGTTGAAAACATTCTTCATAGGATAAACTGTTTTTTACTGAAAATAATATAGAAATTATCAAAAGGAGATACTTAACACTACTTAAATTTTTATCAGAATAATAGTAAAGGTATATCCAATACAGATCTTACTTCGACACATAGTGTTAATTAATATGATACTTGCATTGATGCTGTACAATTATAAAATTTCATTTACTTTCTTTTATAACATGGGAAATAATGAACCTTGGCAGACAGGACTTCCTTGACTGTCTTGAATAAATTAGGACATCTGACATCCTCTCTTCCATTATTATTTTCATTCTTAACTTTTATCTGAAATAAGCCTATTTGTACTTTTTCTGTCTCTCTCTCCTACAATGCTAGGCTTAAAGAGCATGGATTTTGTTCCATTCACTATCACATCTGTAATATCTAGCCCAGTGCGTGGCACAGAGGAAGTCCTCAATAAATGTTGAATTGATGAATTTCTTTCTGCTAGACATTGTGTTATTTCACATGTGCTTTCTCACTTAAATCTTACATTAAGCATTTGAATTAGATACTAATGGTAGAAAAATATTTAAGTTATGCTTCCTAGATGTCCAGGAATGTTCTCAGGGCTTCACTTAAATAATTTAACTCTCATTTATCTCATGAAGTATTCTCATTTTACAGAGAAGAAAACAGTAGCACAGAGAAGTTCAATGTCTTGCCTAAAGCTATTTATCTAGCGAGTGGTTGAACCCACTTTTAACCTGGCCAGGGGCTCTAGTTTCCATGATGCGAACTGTTACAGTATACAGGCCTATCTACGTGTTGATCTTTCATGTTAGATAGCTAAGGCTGAGAACTTTGCATGGAAATTGTACTCTTTCCTTATATTTGTTTTACATTCATGCTGTATTTGTGTTATTACTGATTTTAAATGTCTTTTTGTAATCAGCAATTGCCATAATACAATAGAAAATGAATGTAACAAATTGTAGAAATCTGTTTAAAACTAGTTAGGGTTTTGAAATTGCAGATGGTTAGAGCTACAAGAGACCTTAAATGTCACCCTTTTTCAAACTTGTCATCTTACCAATGAGAAACTGAGGCCCAGACAGGTATAATGACATTCTGTGGCCACCAAGACTATTAGTTATCATTCCAGATTGAGGTTCTTTCTCTTGGGTAGTATGCTGTCAGATGAATGGGCATAATTTTCAACTCCTGCCTTTCTTGCTTGCCTTTTGCTAATGAAGCAGAGATGCTATGGTGATAAGCACTCTACAAATAACAAATGGGACAGAAAATAAACTACACAGAAGGGAGGATGGTAATGGTTTCTCCACCTCCTTATGTTTAATGATCAAGGAGTACATCTTTACAGAGGCTTTTCAGAAATGTCAGCCGACTCCATTTCACCATCCTTTAGCCATATACTTTCAGATTCTAAGATTATTAAATTTATTATATTAGCTACTGCTATACTATTTGAAAAAAGAAATAAACTCTAACTGCAGTAACAATTTTATGGCTTTATCTTTTCCATCATTTAGTCTGAAATAAATGACAAAATTAGACTTAATCTGAACATTGAATATCCATTGAATTAGATGCTAATGGTAGAAAAATATTTAAATTATGCTTCTTCGATGTCAGATGTTCTGTGGACATTATTGTTTCATTTGTTCACAGTGCCAAGTACTAGTTTATGTGCTTGATATAAAGTGATGAACATGTTAGACAAGCAAACATAGAGCTGGAAAGGAGGAAGAGCTGTCAGGAAAGAGAAAACATGATTGAGGGGAAAGAGACAAACTACTTCTAATATGGTGGTCTCAACAAGCCCTTGTGAGGGGTGACATGTAACTGAGACTTGGAAGCACTAAGGGACTGGTCTGTAAGGGACTGGTCTGTAAGATCATCTGGGGAAAGTGCCAGGGCCAAGGAGATGGGAATACACTCACCAAGTTTGAGAAGAAGCAAGAGGGTCAATGCACCAGAAAGGAATATGGGAGTTGGGGAATGAAGGTGTGTAGGAGTCTGACTTCAGAAAAACTGTAGGATTTCTTATAAAATGGGAGCCTGTCTTGAATAAGAACATGTCATGAAATTAAGTTGTACAATTTATTCCAGCAGCAGACTTGCATTAATGTTTTGTGATGGTTAATTTCCCGTCTACTTGACTGGGCTAAGGGATGCCCCTTAGGTGGTAAAACAAATTTCTGGATGTGTCCGTGAGGGTGTTTCCAAAGGAAAGTGGCATTTGAATAGGCAGACTTACCAAGATTAGGTGGCCATCATCTAATCCATTGTACAGGGAACAAATAGAACCAAAAAGCAAACAAAGGGTGAATATGCTTTTTGCTTAAGCTGCCCCCTGGTTCAAGGGGCTTTAGACTCAAACTGGGCTTTACCTCCTTGGCTTCCCTGGTTCTCAGCTCTTTGGATTTGGATGGGAACTACATCATCATCAACTTTCCCTGGTTTCCAGCTTGCAGGTGGCAGATTGTAGGACTTCTCCGACTCCATAATCAGGTGAGTTAATCCATCATAGTAAATCTTTCAATGTATCAATGTATATCCTATTGTTTGTATTTCTCTGAAGAACCCTAATACTCCTGACCATAGATTTTGCAAGTGAGTAAGTATAATGTATCAGAAAGGATCCTATTGATACAGGGCTCACCTACTCAGGGCTAGACAGGGACCCCTCCATTCTCTAGGCCCAAGCATGCTGAGAAATCAGACCCTATCCCTAGGCACAAACAGACTTCCCTTTCCAGGCTATACTCTCTGGGCTCTAGCAAGGTCAAGAAAAAAGCCACCTGAAAAGTTTTGGATGGTTCTACCTTGAGTAGGGAGTACAAACCCTAATCCTCTCCCTGAGACAAAAACTCCAAAGACCTAATAACCTGGCCCCAGGGAAGGGACTGTGTTCATTCATTTGTTAACACACTCATTAACTTTGAAAATGTATTTTTCTACCTCCCAAGTCCTGGCCAAAATGTAATATATAGCCCGAGACAAATGACCCACACAAAGATGCCCACTTGGGCCTTTCCCTTTGCTAGAAGCTATTAGGTAATTGCAAAACTTACTTCATCTCCCTATCCCAATTACCCACTAAAAATTTCAAATTTATGGCCTGCCCCCAACGGCTCTTCTCGCCAGAGCAGTAACTCCTTATTGGCTATTCTACCATCCCGTCGCCTCCCATAACCGACCATATATAAGGGTGCACATTTCTTTTGACTCTCTCTCTTCTCTCTTTCCTCCTTCTCCTCTCTCTCCTTTTCTCCCCCCTTCTTTCTCTCACTCTCTTCTCTCCTCCTTAGTGCTGCTCTGCAGCATCCCCCACCAATAAAAACCTTTTGTACAAGCCTTGGTGTTCTGTGAGATCTATGCTGGTTGAGTGCCGCCCTTTCATTGGTGTCAGAAGTGGGATCTAATTAGGGAACACTCCCAAGCTCCTGAGAGCTCTCTATATTCTTCTCACACTCCCAGCACTCACCACTGTATTGGTTTGTGTCCATTCACCAAGGCGCTCTAACCAACACTCAACACCAGCCTCATCCAAACTTGGTAAGTACCCCCATGGGAGTGGGTTTTCCCAAATCATGGACTGGTTGCTTCCTGACAATTCACTCATTTCTCAAGGCTTGAGTTACCTATTCCCATTAACCTTGCATGGCCTAGCTCAGGGCTTCCACGCTTCACACAAAAATTCCTGGTGCCAGGTCTCAAGATCTCCTCAGCCCCAAGGGTCTGGCACTGCTTTGAGTACAGTGACAACTGTCTTAGACTATGTTCTCATTTTCATGACCACAAGAAAGCAGCAGAGACATCCGCCCTTTGTCCTGGTTCTTGTATGATTCTACTCACGCTTTATTTCTGCAATGAATCACCATGGATGCAGGCTATTCTATCCCACCTAACTCCCCCTTAGAGTGCTTATTATGTCACCTAGTAAAATTAGGGTTAGACTTAAAACCAAAAAAAAAAAAAGCATTAATTAAACTCTCTACCCAGGTTTGGCCACTTTACAAACTAAACAACCAAAGTATCTTATCAAGCTATAATTCATTTAATTTTTCTTTAATTCAAAACTTACATAACTATTGTGAGTGCCTTGCAAATGGAGTGAGGTCCCCTATGTTCAGGGCTTCTCCTATCTTAAAATCAAGCCTAATTTATGTTCGGGTAATTCCAAAATTCTTGTAACAAAGAACTCTTCTACTCTCTATCTCCCTAAACCAAACCTATTCAAACCACCCCACCATATTTGGCTTCTCCCTCAACCACTCTATTGCCTCCACTCTCTGTCCCTCCTACTTCCCCATCAACCAATCTAAACTTGTCTCCTAACTCCTCCCTTCCATCTAGCCCCCAGAGTTCTTTTGTGTTGTCTCTCAGTCCACCGCTGGCTGCTCCAAGAAACACTTCCAGACCTCTTTACCCCTTTCTCCCTCCAGCTCCTCCATGTGATGGTCCTACAATGCCACCATATAGCAATGCAAACAAATTACAAACTAATTCTACTGCATCCACTACTCATCCTTTCCTCCGATCCCGTTCCCATCAGTCTCCAGTTTTAGAGAAACCTTCAGCTCCCTCTCACTTCCTAGCCCCGCTCTGCAAGGTAGCTGAAATCAATAGTATAATTTCTATTTGTTCCTTTCCCCATAACTAAACTCACAAACCCTAAGGTTAGACTAAAATTAAAACACACTCTCTTCCCTCTTCCACCACTAACCAATAAGCAAAATGAATAACACCAACCAAAGCCTTCACCTAACACAAAATAAGTCTCTCACTATCTATACTCACTCTAAGCA
The DNA here is from genome assembly GCA_963573935.1 of Arctocebus calabarensis. Taxonomy (NCBI): domain Eukaryota; kingdom Metazoa; phylum Chordata; class Mammalia; order Primates; family Lorisidae; genus Arctocebus; species Arctocebus calabarensis. The sequence continues at coordinate 34,203 of CAUYON010185400.1, forward strand.
TGCATTCCACATATTATTATCCCATACAACCATATAAAAAGAACAAGACTTATGTAACACCAAAGGTAACCCTTCCTAACTCTCACTTTATTATCAAACTACTAAAATCTTCTAAATTACCTAAAACTATAAACATTGTCCATTACCATTCACATCAATCTAACCACTCACCTATATCAAAGAATAACAACCTAGCCGATAGTGCAGCACATACGGCTTCTCTCCAACACTCATCTCCTGACACCTCCTTTCCCCCCTGCTTGTTACTGCTCCTATTACTGCTACAGTAAAAGAAACGAATCAACCTCCCACTCGTGACTTCCTCATCTATCTCCACAAGTTGTTTCACCCCAATTCTCAAACTTTAATACAATTCCTCAAAGCTTTCTTTCCTCTCTCACAAATAGATCCAGAATTTCTGCATCAACTTACATAATCCTATAAAATCTACCAGCACTCCAACCCACAAACAAAATCTCACCTCCCACACTTTCCAACTCACCAGGCTAG
>CAUYON010185410.1:0-18442 GCA_963573935.1 Arctocebus calabarensis
CACAGAACATCTGATATTTTCATACACATTATCTTGTTTCACTCTCCCAATAATCCTGTAAACCAGCAAATATCATTTATTTCAAATGACAAAAAGGATCTCAGACTTTGAAAGACAAGTTGGTAAAGTCAACACTGAAACTCAAGAGTCCTATCTTATAACCAGAGCTTTTTTATTCCCCAACACATGACTTCCCAAATCCATGCATGTCCTGTTTTTGGTCTACATGATGGAGCCCTGAAGGTAATCGAAAGCCTGCCAAGTGGAAGGTAGAAACGTAACTGAAATACAACAATACGATTCAGTAACTACAGAATGCACAGAGCCTGTAAGCACAACTGTCAGGAAATGAGACAAAACATACAACGAAACCCACCCAAGTGCCAGGAATACTTCAGTTTTCCACAAATATCAGTTATGATTGGTGAGAGATTTATTTTACTCCCATGAAATACAAAGAATACTAATTCAAGAACATGCACGAAGTTCCTATTACGAACAAAAACTGGTAGGTACTGCAGAGGACATCAAGAACTCACTCTTGTGCGCTCTGCGGCTGAGGACCCGATGAGAACGCTGACAAGTGCTTTAAAACAGCCTAAAGGCGGAGGGGGGAGGGGAGCGCCAAAAATATACGGTTGGAAGAGACAATCAGGAAAGACTTCCCGGAGGAGGCGACACTTAAGACCTACCTTAAGAAATGGATAAGTGGACGATTCTGACCCTCAGACGCGGTCAGTGTGGGCGGGGTGGGGGGTCACCGAAGAGGGGCAGGACAATGTGCGGGGTGTCACAATCTGGCGCACAGACACTAGGGTTTCACAAGTGGGCCGCGGTCGCATTTCCGAGGGCCCGGGCTGCCCGGTGCAGGTTCAGCGACGGGAAACGCGAGTCACGGGAGAGGTCAGGGCGGGGGCAGGAGACCCGCGAGCAGCGGCCAGGCCGAAACGCGCAGGGTGGGAATCCGACAGCGCGGAGATTCTGGGAACGCCGCCTCCTCCGCGGAGGGAAGGGAAGACCGAAGACCGGGCAGGTCGAGCCGGGGCGGCAGGCGTCCGACCCAGCCAGAGGCTGGGGCGTCTGAGGCGCTGAAGGTGGGGGACTCACCTGCGGCTCGCAGCGCTTGGCGCAGTAGGACGCAGGGGGCCCAGAACGCCGCTCGGGCCTCTCCTCGAATACCGAGTCCTCGAACTCGCCGCCGAACCAGCACCCGCTCTCCATCGCGCGCCTGGGACACGCGAGGAGGCTGGGCCTAGAGCGACGCCCACCTTCCGGCCCCGGAAGGGGCGGGGCCTCCGGGACTCGGGGCGCGGCATGCTGGGACTTGTAGTTTTTGCAAAGGCCGCACTGGCTCGCGGCCGGCTGCAGACTGGGGGGCGTGGTTGAGCTGAGATTTCTGACTCCAAGACTAATCCTACTCCAGGTCAGAGGGTTTGACTTCGTGTCAGATGGACAGAGTGATCCTTACATGCACGTGTCAGAAAGCACTGGCCCAGGGTAGCTGTTTAAAACTCACAAGTATCATTTTTTAGCTACTGTGCATTCCAGGCACTATGTCAAGCACTGTCTTTGTACTTTCTGCTTTCACCTAATAACCACCCGGTGAAAGACATGGTGATTCCCGTTTTCCAAGTAAAGATACGTATTGCAGCTTGGGAGGTTAAATAACTAATGCTCAGGATTAGTTATCACGTGGCTAAGAGCTGGGAAATACAGAAATGAGTCAGTATTTCTCATGTCTTCCAAGAAGAGACCACCACCACTAAGAAGACCAAAGTCACTCACTCATTCACGCATTTGTAAAAGAGACGACAGGTTGGGAGTGGAGGCTTGATCAGGGAGTATTTGTTCCACCTGTAGAAAAACACCAAATCCCAGAATTCTAAGACAATCATTTCTTAACTCTAGAAAGTAGAGATTGTTGACAAAATACAGGCCGGTACTGCACAGCAATATTACCATGCCATATTACACAGCAGTTAATGAACAAAGGTTTTCCTTGGTTTTTCCCTTATTCTTCTTCACTGTCACTTCAACCCAATTTTTCACTCCACAAATTCACCCTACAGTAACCTAATACACTCCCCCATATTTCAAAAATTTCTCTATTTACTACCCAAATCTAGAACCAACCCTTTTATTCAAAGGCTTGGGGCGGGAGGCTCCACCTGAACAGCCTCCAGGCATTAGCTACTGGTGAATTCGTCCATAAAAGATCCATTTTGAAAGATATATTTTTGTTTTCTCATCTGAACCCACCCCAAGGTCTAGCCTCCTGGCCGAACAACCAACTGGTCAGGAAATGTTAGGTCAGCTTATGGGTAAAGGTAGTGTGCAAGGTTCTTAGGACTCAGGATTCCTGGGCTCAAAGGTTTCTAATCTTTTTACCACTAAGAAATTTCCCCCCAAAGTTGTAGAGGATTTGTGTACAAAATAAAACTGCATTTGTTAATTAATGATTGGTTCATTTTCCTTTAAAAATGGAATCTAGGCTTGGCGCCTATAGCTCAAGTGGCTAAGGTGCCAGCCACATACACCAGAGCTGGCGGGTTCGAATCTAGCCTAGCGCTGCCAAATGACAATGACAACTACAACCAAAAAGTAGCCAGGAGTTGTAGCGGGCACCTATAGTCCCAGCTTCTTGGGAGGCTGAGTCAAGAGAATAGCTTAACCCAGGGGTTGGAGGTTGCTGTGAGCTGTAATGCCACTGCACTCTACCCAGAGTGACAGCTTGAGGCTCTGTCTCAAAATAAATAAATAAATGGAATCTAGATTACATATAACAGCCCATCCAAGCTTCTACCCAACCAGAGTCTAATACCATTGCTTCACTGTATCTGAGAATTGTGGTTGAAAACAATGAAGTGACTGTTAGGGACCCTAGGAAGCCTGAGGACTGATAAACTGTGATTAGCATTGGGCCTTTGGCAGTAATAATGAAAATAGTTCAGAAACTCCTATCACTCCTATCCGCAGTTGCAAACCGCTGCTGCACTTGATAAAGAGACTCTAGCAGTTCTCAACCTGTGGGTTGCAACCCACAGCAACTGTATTAAAGGGCCCTGGCATTAGGAAGGTTGAGAGCCACTGCTCTAGAATAATGTCATTTTAAAAGAGTAGGCCAAAAAAACAGAAGGGCATTATATGCTGTTAAATCTACCTTATACACTTGAAACATCAGGTGTTAAGCAGTGTTAGGGAGTAATTTGGAATTCTGCAAGTATCTAAAATTATATGATATGATAAAAACCTGTTCCTATAGATTTTTATCTATAAAAATCTGATTTCTTTTTTTTTTTTTGAGACAGAGTCTCAAGCTGTCACCCTGGATAGAATGCTGTGGCATCCCAGCTCACAGCAACCTCCAATTCCTGGGCTCAAGCGAGTCTCTTGCCTCCGCCTCCCAAGTAGCTGGGACTACAGGTGCCCGCCACAACGCCTGGCCATTTTTTGCAGCCATCATTGTTGTTTGGCAGGCCTGGGCTGGATTCAAACCTGCCAGCTCAGGAGTAAGTGACTGGCGCCTTAGCCTGTTGAGCCACAGGCGCTGAGCCTAAAAATCTGATTTTTGATTAAGGTGCTGGATTGAGTTCAACATCACAAGGCAAACCCCATCTCCTTCAGGCAGCCCTCCTTTTCAGTAATTCCCCTAAGCTTCTATCTATCCACTATGACATTTGGCACACCATAGACTCTTGAAAGCTAGAAATGCTATTTTTTTTTTGGACAGAGCCTCACTGTGTCACCTTAGATAGAATCCTATGGCATCAGCATAGCTCACAGCAATTTCGAACTCTTGGGCTGAAGTGATCCTCTTGTCTTAGCCTCCAGAGTAGCTGGGACTACAGGTGTGCTCCACCATGCCAGACTAGTTTTTTGTATTTTTATTAGAGACAGGGTCTTGCTCTTACTCAGGCTGGTCTCCAACTCCTTCCTGTGCTCAAGCAATATACCTGTCTTGGCTTCCCAGAATGCTAGGATAACAGACATGAGGCACCATACCCGGCCAGAGATGCTATCTTTTTCACTCTTGTAAACTCAGCCACTAGACAGGAGATGGTCCAGAGTGGCTCAAAGAATGCCCATTAAATGGACAAATGGGTGAATAAATGGAAAATGGCAGGAGGAGCACTTCTCAGTTTTAAGTCACATGTTCATGTGCTGTCTCTGAGTGGCGGAGGGTAGGAACCAACATCTATTATTATTATGAAGTTAACTTCATTTCAATTAATTTTTACAATCTCTCTCTCTAAATTAGACATTATTATTCCTGTTTTTACAGATAAGGAAATAGGTTCTGAGAAGTAACTTTCTCAGAGTCCCAGGTAATGAGTAGGTCAGTTCAAAGTCAACTTTAGCCGACACAAAATTCCATGTTGTTAACAATCTCCCAAAAACAAAATGGCAGAGCATCATGAAGACATGGAGGACCAAGTCTGTCCCTGGCTGGCTCTGCCTGCCCCATATGCTGGACTCTTGGGAACGCTCATTTCTTCTCTGTGTGTATCTATGCAGAATGGCTTTCTCTGCCCTGCTTACACACATCACAACCATGGCCTCCTCAGCCTGGGCTTTCTGCATAGCTACAATAATTAAAACAGTGTGGTACTGGCATAAGGATAGAAATACAGGCCAATGGAATTAGAATGAAGAGTCCAGAAATAAACCTTCATATATAGAGCCAATTGATTTTTGACAAGGGTTGCTAAATCCAGTCAATGGGGAAAGAAAAGTCACTTTGATATACAGTTCTGGGACAACTGGATTGCCACATGCAAAGAAATGAAGGTGGGCTCGGCGCCTGTGGCTCAAGTAGCTAAGGCGCCAGCCACAGATACCTGAGCTGGCGGGTTCGAATCCAGCCCGGGCCTGCCAAACAACAATGACGGCTGCAACCAAAAAATGGCTGGGCGTTGTGGTGGGCGCCTGTAGTCCCAGCTACTTGGGAGGCGGAGGCAAGAAACTCGCTTGAGCCCAGGAATTGGAGGATGCTGTGAGTTGTGATGCTACAGCGCTCTATCCAGGGTGACAGCTTGAGGCTCTGTCTCAAAACAAAACAAAACAACAACAAAAAAATGGAGGTGGACTCCTACCATACGCAAAAATTAACTCAAGCAGACTAATGACCTTTTGTGCATCAAAGCACATTAGCAAGAAAGTAAAAATACAACCTACACAATGGGGAAAAGTGTTCCCATTGTGTAACACTATTAGTGTAACTAATAGTTCACTAACTAGTCACAGTAATTATGAACACTAACTATTCACAGTAATTATGTTCTATAAAGTCACTACAAACTTTGAATTAGCAAAGAAAATGCTAAACAAATGTTCCTAGGGTTAGGGTCCTAGGAGCCCTTGGTCATAATATTTTCATCAATTATTGACTACATAACTGTATTTTTTGTGTGTTTCTGTTTAAAGATACCTTATTTGATAGATAATAATGATTCATTAACATTGAACTCAAGGCCAACAACACTGTAACTCATGCCTGAATTAAGCTTATGTAACATGTATTTTCTCCATAGGGAAAGTAGATAGCACTTCAGTACTACCATTCTAAAAGCAAAATTACTAGCAAAAAAGCACAAAACATGGCATTAAACAGACTACAAAAAGGATATTTCTTTACAGTATGAGAACTGAAAGAAAAAGGCAGAGCACAGGCTGTGCGCAGTAGCTTACGTCTTTAATCCTAGTTCTCTGGGAGGCAGAGGCAGGAGGAGCACTTGAGTTCAAAAGTTTGAGATCAGCCTGGGTAACACAGCAAGAACCTACCGTGACAAAAAAATTTAAAAGTTAGGTGGGTATTGTGGTGTGTGCCTGCAAGCTGAGGCAGGAGGAACACTTGAGCCCAGGAGTTTGAGGCAGCAATGAGCTATGTTCATGCCACTGCACTTCAGCCCGACAGACCAGAACCCTGTCTCTAAAACAAATTAAAAAAAAAAAAAGGATGGTAGAGCATTGCTTTGGTTGGCCTCAACAGGGACCATGCATATTCAGCAACTTAAATTTTTTTAAGTTGCACATGTGGAGGAATGACCAAAAAAATGCCATGAGTACTGGTTTGGAGGTTACAAATAAATTTTAGTGAGTAGGCAGATTTGCATATACAAAACCCATGAATAATGAGGATCAACTGTATTTGCAAATCATATACAGATGCCAACCAATTTGTGCTTTTCCAACTTTATATGGATTTATTGGAATGTAACTCATGGTAAGTCAAGGAACATCTGGATTTCCAATAAATTGACTTATGTTTGTTCAACTTTATAATGAATTAGGGTATTAAAGGTAATTGTGATACTCAATATGTACCAATAAAAAAGGAATACAAGTCACATTGGGCACCTTTTGTAATTGCAGAAATCAAATATGACTTGCATACTACGAATTTCATAGTTTTTGTCTTTCTTAAAATGTGTATACTTTTTTTGCACCCTCTGTATTTATATACAATGGAATATAATTCATCCACAAAAAGAAACAAAGTGGTTTTTTGTTTTTTTTTTTTTTGGTTGCAGCCGTCATTGTTATTTGGCGGGCCAGGGCTGGATTCGAACCCGCCAGCTTAGGTGTACGTGGCTGGCGCCTTAGCCCGTTGAGCCACAGGCGCCAAGCCAGAAACAAAGTTTTGATATATACTTGGATATATATCGCACGGATGGATCTTATAAATATTATGCTAAGTGAAATAAGCCTGATACAAAAGAATACCTGCTGTATAGTTCCACTTACTGAAATATCAAGAATATGTAAATTCATAGAGGCAGAAAGTTAAGAGCTGCAGTCTCCAACCCCGAGGCTGCAATCCATGGCCTGTTAGGAACTGGGCTACATGGCAAGAGGTGAGAGCTGGGCCAGTGAGTAAAGCTTCATCTGTGTTCCAGCCTGCTCCATCACTCACACCACTGTCTGAGCTCTGCCTTCTGTCAAAGCAGCTGTGCGTCAGATTCTCACAGGAGCTGAACTCTACTGTCAACAGCTCGAGAGGGATCTAGGTTGTGTGTTCATTATGAAAACCTAATGCCTGATGGAGGTGGAGCTGAGGCCGTGACGCTAGCGCTGGGGAGAGGTTTGACTGCACAGAGGTCCTAATAAATCAATTGTTTGCGTATCAAAGCCACCGCCACCCCCTTCTGTGGAAAGACTGTCGTCCAAAAAGAGGTCCCTGGTGCCAAAAAGGTTGGGGACCACGGGGTAAGAGGTTAACAGGGGCTGTGGGAAATGGGGAGTTATTGCTTAATGGTTGCAAGTTTCTGTTTGGGGTGAGGTAAAAGTTTTGGAAACAGTGGTGGTGGTTGCACAGCACTGTTAATATAATTAATGCCATTGAATTATACACTTAAAACTGATATAATGGCAAATATGTTATATACAGAGGGTGCCAGAAATGTAAACACATACTGAGAGATGTTATCTAGGTATTATTTTTGAGATTGAATTGAAGGTACTGTTGCTGGTCAAGTGTGCCCAGACATGCTACACGCATCCATTTTACCTGCAATTTGGGGGGGAATGATTGATTGTACTTCCAACAAGATCTCTTAAAATATGTATACATTTTTTTTTTGCACCCCTGGTACATTTTACCACAATTAAAAAAAAACTGGCTCAGGTAATAAAGTGGAAAAAAAAAATCACTGAAAACTACTAATCACTGCTTTTATTTTTGTATTCAAGGACACAAGAAGGACAGGAAAGTTCTTTTGCTCTGTCAAAGAAATATATTTAAAAGCTAGCAAACATCAGAGCAGAATTTTATCAAGCCTATAAAAGAGACGGGGGAAACGAAATAATAGTTATTTACAGCTATACAGAACTGATATATTGCAAGGGAAACATAATGTAAATATATTCCAAGACTTTATTTCCAATACGTGACATTTCAAATTTTGAAAACATTAAAATTATTGTCAAACAAAACTCAGACCACATTAGCAATGGTTTAAAAAAAGGAGCAATTTAATCATTATAATACAGAGTGCTTTAATAAGTTTTTAAACGTGTAAAAGAAAAAACAGTTTAGTGCATTCAATTGTTACAGTCTTTACACTGCTTCTTTTTTAAAAAAGTTAACAGTAGTATGAAAAAAGCCACCCACAAAGCCAGCTGTCTGAGTGAAGAAATCAGCTAAATTGCAGCATTTTGGAATTACTAATAAAGCTATAGTTAAAAAATAAAAAGTTTATAAAAATGAAAGCAGCATGCATATTCAAGGCTTTTTCATAACATTTTCATTAGCTAACATTTAACCAAGAGCTTATATTTATTATTCATTATATTCGATAAAATAAACTGGCCAAGCCTACTACATCTGGTCATTCAGAAAAAAACATGTTAAAACCCAAAGCTAATTAAACCAAATAGTTCTTCTATGAAGAAAGCACATTTTGAAAAATGGTCCTATGGTCTCAAAAGAAAGGGTTCTTCTCAACATGAAAAACAGCACCTGTCTTTACAAAGTTTATAAGTTAGTATGATCTTTCAGTCTCCTGATATGGCAAGAGTTAACAGTTAACGCTCCCATGATTTATAAGTGAAAAGTTAACTTCTAACTCATTATGGTCAGTTCAGAATTTTTTCTCTATTCACTGAAATTGTTATACAAAGTAGAATTTCACCAAAAGATAATTCTTTAAAATTCTGATCTGACACCTGTACAAACATTTCTGATTTCCACATGATTGTAACAAAACACTAAGTATATATTTACTACATGATTCTTTTTCACATTTTTGGTGCAATATTTATTTCAAAGTTTCAACCTATCCAAATTCTCATGCCAGTTTCTTTTCCTGCTTCAATATTAACAAACGTCAGTTTAATAAAAAGCAAATCAGCTTCTAATGAAAAAAGTAACAGAAGAATTACAAGTAGAAATAGTGGTATCAATAAATGTGTTTAAATGAAAGATCCAATTATTAAGGGCCGGTGATACCATAAAATCTTACTGTTCCACCATGTGTAAATAGGCTGCTTTTACACTTAAAATTGTATAAGCTCATGCACAACTTTTAATCTTAGTGCAGGGCCTGGTAGATAAGACATAGAAATAAATCAAGGTTTGGTTTTTGATTCCTATCTAACAATTTTTACTCTGTAAAATGTTTGGTCACTCGAAGTTCTAAGCTTAATCACAGAATGCAGAGGTGATAAAGCCCACCTTACTGGACACATAGTATGAAGCTGGACAAAATATGGGACAAGCTCTAGTGGTCATTAAACCCCCTCAGAAAGTCTAAGATTCAGTATCTCTCCATCAATTAGAATAAAAATGTACTGTATTAAAATTGGAATTTTTACAAGTTGTTTTTTAATTAGTGTTCTATTTACATTGCAGAACTTCCGCCAACTGCAGTAGTTTAACTTTGGCACAACATTAAGCTCCATTTCTTTTGGGTTATGGATCCTGTTTTTGAGAGTGTGTATGCCCCAAAACGTTTTCAGTGTCATCAAAGATTGGGCCCATTCACAGTAAATCAGACATCTTGAGTTGAAGAACTGATTCTCCTTTAACGTTTTAGGCAGCTATAAAAGAAAAATATGAAAGACTGAAAATTTAAAGAAAAGCACACTTTAATTTTTGCTACCTTTAGAAACAAAAATTATATCAATTAGTGATGAAAATATATCTTCTGTATTCCCTTGTTAATAAAGATCACTTGTAACATACCTTTTATATGACTCATATACATGTGTGTGTACCTATGTTCTTCATATGCAAGACTTCTATTTCCTTTATACAAAATTTATTAGCAGGAATTACATATTCATTGTCAGTATTTATAATAAACTGAAATCTAATGACTCTTGTATTTTTTTCTATTTACACACAAGGCTGGCATGTGCAAAAAATATATCTGTACCCCACTTTCTGCAATAACTATTTTGGGAAAATTTTGGTAGCTTATTTTTTTTGTCAATTGAACCACATTTAAATGAAGAAATAACTGAGGAAATTTATGGTGAACCCTGTTACAAATGAAAAATTATTTTTTAAGCCAATGACTTATGATAATGTATTTTATAATTTTATAATATTGTGTATTTTAAAAGCAAAGTATGCCTCTATTTGTACCACATGTGTTTCTGTATATATCATGTCTAATTTATTTTTTAAAAAACTGTAGCTGTATGTGAATTTTCTGACCACAATTAGTATCTGTTATAGTGTTAATATATAACTTAGGAATTATTCATACAAATTTAAAGTAAGGTCAAACTAAACCATACAAAAAAGTTCACATTATTTTTAGAAGATTGCGACCGCCCACAAAATCACTGCTGAGGTTACAACAACAATTCACTGTAGCAACGAATTTGCTGATTTAATCTTGGCTGAGTGCACATTTCTGTGTTTAGCAATAAAAAAATATGCCTGTTAAAAAATATTTTATGTATCTGGGTCAGAAGAAAGCCTGTCCGGAAGACTCAGAATAAAGCTGCACCAAACTGCTTCACTTCCTGTGACTTACTACATTATACCCTGGAACCTGGGAGGAGATTTGTACTGCTTGTTACCATACATTTTTAGTTTCATTTGTTCTTCTGTCCAAAAAATGTTAATAAAAACAAAACCTGGAAAAAGGATCACTAAGCAAGAAGAATAGTGCCTTATACAGATTAAGTTCTCTATAAATAATTGTTAAAATAAAGAAAGCCAGGAAGAAGACATGGGGGAATGAAGCAAAAACTGTACAGAATAAGAAAGCATAACATTAGAGGATGGGGGAGTGATGCCAAAAGCCAACAAAATGAGAATGCTCCTTTGTAAAATAATCATGAGGCTTTCTGCTGCCTTTCCTTCCTTACAGGGGAAAACACTGCAGTAATTTCTGACAGCCAGATGCTCTCGGCATCATTGACAGATGTACACAAACATCTCATGACAACTGCATTGTACTCAAAGCAGTGAGCAGTGCACTTTTATCCTAAAACATTCGAAAACAGAGAATAGAAAAGAGTGATCATGCTGTTGAATTACACGTGTTAAGAACTGAAGTCCTAATTCCAAATCAGATATCTGATTTGCAACTACAGTATAATTTCAATTAATCCAATTTTCATAAGATTTAAGGAACATGCCAAAATCTTCTACATGTCAATCATATTTATTTGCACTTTTAAAACTATAGAGATTTTTTTTTTTAAGAGAGTATTACTTTGTCGCCCCTGGTAGAGTGCTGTGACATCAAAGCTCACAGCAACCTCAAACTCTTGGGTTCAAGAGATCCTCTTGCCTCAGCCTCCTGAATAGCTGGACCTACAGGAACCTGCCACTACGCCCAGCTGTTTTCGGAGATGGGGGTCTTGCTCTAGCTCAGGTTGGTCTCAAACTCCTGAGCTCAGGCAATCCACCTGCCTCAGCCTCCCAGAGTGCTAGGATTACAGGTGTGAACAACTGTGCTCGGCCTACAGAGATACTTTTTAACCAAATACAATGTTTGTGCTGGTAGCTGGTTTGTTTTATAGGGAGGAATGAAAAATATTTTAGGCAACTGAGTTAACTTAATATCAAATTTGTTATTTGCTTTTTTTTTTGAGACAGAGCCTCAAGCTGTCACCCTGGACAGAGTGCAGTGGCATCACAGCTCACAGCAACCTCCAATTCCTGGGCTCAAGTGAGTCTCTTGCCTCGGCCTCCCAGGTAGCTGGGACTACAGGTGCCCGCCACAACGCACAGCCATTTTTTAGTTGCAGCCGTCATTGTTGTTTGGCGGGCCTGGGCTAGATTTGAACCCGCCAGCTCAGGTGTAAGTGGCTGGTGCCTTAGCCCACTGAGCCACAGGCACCGAGCCTGTTATTTGCTTTTTAATCTCTAAGACAGAAATAACTTATATCGCAGTTTTAAAAAACAAATGCTACCTGAGCAAACATGAATTTATATATGGCCTAAAATAGACCTTTGATTTTTAATAAAAAATGTATTGAATAATTGAATACATTAAGCATTTTTAACTCCAGTTAAAAATCTAATAAAGTTTTGGGGGCAATACAAATAAGAAAAATAGATACCCATTTCATCTAGTTTCCTAAACTGAGCAATCCTCACCCCATAAGTCTTGCCTTTGGTATATTTTCCCCCTCACTTTAGTTTTTGTTTTTGAATTCTTTTCTTAAATAGGCAAAAAAATGAAGCTTTAGTGAAGGGAGGGTTGCAAGAAATACATTTTAGTCATCTTTAATATTTGTTTGTGAATCTCCCTTGCCTACCGGTCTCCCTTCTTAAAGAATGGGTAACTTTCCCTCAAACAGAAGTAAAAAAGGTTTCCTATGAAAAACAAATGATTCAAAACAATAAACTCTATATATTAAGTAGAGTGATCACAATAACCAAGCTACACATGATAATAATGTATCTCTTGCCTATACTAGTGGTACCTAGCGTCTTACTGAGGAAAAGAAAAGCTACTTTAGAAAAACTGTCAAGGGTGAAGATGACATACAACAAGGTGACCGTTTGAAACGTGTGTGGCTGATGAATATATACTCAGAAACTTACGTTTCAATCATCTGATTTAGAAAGCTTCCGCTTCACATGTCGTGGGGGTTCCCAAGTGTCACTGTCATCTGTTTCTTCTTCATCTTCTTCCTGGTCGTCAATAACTTCATCTTCCTCCTCATTTTCCTCAAATAATTCTATCCCTAACTCTGATCTTCTCTGTCTTTCTGCAAACCACTCTCTGACCTGCTCATAGCCCATGTGTGATTTGTTCACGAGTTCATCAAGGTCCTGCTCATTAAGAAATTTGTGCTTCAGGTAATAATCCTTAAGTATAGCAGTTCCAGTTTTGAATTTAATGAGCGATGGTCCCCTGTCCCAGTTGTTAATTCTTCTGCTTCCTCGCGGCCGCCCACGAGGTCTTCCTCTTCCCCGTCCTTTGGGCCTCCCTCTCCCTCTTTTCCTAAGGGAAGACAGACCGTTCATACCCCCCGAATTGGCGCTTTGATAGTAGTAGTACCATTTCAAGTTTCCATTTTTCCAAGCGTAACGGGTATCTCCAAACCAACTAACTATGTCTGTTCTAGCAAGTCCGCTTTCTTTGGCCAACTTGTCATACTCTTCTGGTGATGGCCACTGCGTTCGAACAAACGCACTTTTGAGCATGTGCAGCTGCTCGGGTGTTTTCTTACACACCTTGCCTGTACTCCCGGCCTTGGGCGCACCAGCTTCATCCCCAGGAGGCGTTTCCCCAGCTTCTTCTTTGGAACTACTTGCATTACTCTCATCGATTTCCATTTTCTCTTCCTTTAAAGCTTTTGCTTTCTTCTTCTCTGTAAACCAAGCGTCGATTTCTCTTCTCGTAAGTTTGGTTTGCGCTCTTAACCTATTTAACTCTTCATCTGTCAGGACAGAGTTGTTGAGGAAACTTGCCTGAAGGACGCGAAGCTGCTCTGCAGTTTTCTCTTTAAACTTTTGGGGAGTAAAGTCGGGAAAGGGATTCCAGGACTGCTTATGCTGTGAAGTAACAACTGTCGGGGATTCTGTGGTTTCATCACTGGAGTCTATAACGATGGTGGTGGAGGAATCGTTGTTGAGATGTAAGCACTGGTTACTCTTAGAATTTCTCTGGTTGTACCTGGTGTCACTGAACCATTTCTTAATCTCTCCTTTCGTCAGGCCTGTTATTTTCATAAGTCGGACGATTTCTGAATCATGGGGAAACTGATTTTGAAGGTAGCTAACTTTTAATTCTGCCAGTTGCTCTTTAGTCTTCTTTGCTCGAATGCCAAATGAATCGGGGGTCACCAGCGCCGTTTCAGGTTTGACGTTTTGAGAAGCGGGAACTGCTACCGGTGCTGGCTTTGTTTCTGCTGCGGGCTGAGCAGCAGGGGCCTGACTTTTCTGCACATTTGTTTGGTTTGGAACCCCTGCCACCGTCAAGGCTATAGGTGCTGTCACTGGTAAGGTGTTTGTTCCAGCCACTTGAGTAAGAACCAGACCGGGTTGACCAACTATTTGGCAAGTCTGTAAAATAGATGGTAAACCATTGCTCCCTGTAGAAATGTGTGTAGGAATAACAGTTATGGTCTGAGGTACGGTGTGCACTGTTCCATTGAACTGCTTCCTTCTCGCCTCCTCTACTTCCTCAGGAGTCCAACTAACACCATGTTTTAGACGTTGGGCTGAAAACCATATCTTGATCTGTTCCTCTGTATATTTTGCTTGAGCAGAAAGAACGGTAATTTCTGACATTGTTGGATAAGGAAATTTGTTGTAAGTGTTAAGTAAAAGGGGGTTGTTGTCCAATGCAGCATTGTAGGTGGGAATGCTATTAACAGGGATTAAGACTTTGGGAATCAAATTAGAATTCTGCTGAGCTGACACAGCAGTTATCACCTGTGCTAACCCAGGAAGAACCGCTGTTGGGGTCACTACTGAGCTGGCAGGACTTGGATGTATTCTGTTGACAATGGAAGTACTTGCATTAGATTCAGAAGCTGAAGAACTGGGCTTTTCTGTAATTTCTTCACGGTCTTGTTTGATTTCATTCTCCTTCTCTTCAGGAACCTCCTCGGCTGAGTTATGATGAACTGTGATCCGTTTGTTCTCCACTTTGTTTTTCATCATTTTCATGATTGGGGTTTTACTGATAGATATTCCTGAAGAAGAAACTTCTGTAGATTCTGCTTGCTCAGAATTCTCTTCTTTAACAAAACTACCATCAAAAGTCAAATCATTTATTGTTTGTTCAAAGATTGTCTGGTTATTACGTTTTACCATAGTCAACTTAAAATTCTCTTCTCCTGGGTGATATTTCAGATTATGCTCAGAAAGTGCATCATACCTTTTGGTAAGAAAATTGCATTCGACACAAACGTAGGATGAATTTAGCACTACATTGGGATGTTCTGAATCCACATGAAAAGTAAACATATTTAGATCCGGAGTTTGAAAAGTACAGTATTTACATTCATAGCCACCTTCAACTTTTTTACTTTGCTGATTGTCAGAATCCGCAGATTCATGAACTTCTTCATCACTTGAGATACTCTCTGCTCTGGTGTTTTCTACAGGTGTTAGGACAGGAGGACCTTCATCCAAATCTGATATCAACTCAAGGTCAGGATCTTGTTCACTGGCAAGGACCATGCACGGTGTTGTTGACTTTCGCCTGCTTGCCATTCTGATGTTATGGGGGAAATCTCAGTGGCAATTAAAAAAGCATTGAGGCTTAAAACTGTTCAGTATTCTTCATATGAAAACAATGGCTTTTGGTTCTTCAAGTCCATTTTTGTGCTCGACAAGTCTCATTAGCAGCTTTCTCATCGTGCAATCAAGTAAAGAGCTTATTGTTGGCAGATAAAATACTGCTGAACTGCTGAAATTTTTGAAGCACAACTCCAATCACCTACATTAAAATAAATTTAAAAATGTTTTAAAATGAGTGACTTTGATCTTTTAGACAAATTATAGTTATATTTTACTTATATGAAGTTGCTGGATAGCTCAGTTATAAAGATCTAAAATATGACAAGTGTCAGAAAAAAAAGTCCTCTGAGGATCAAAATAGATGTCTCCAAGCAGACTCAGTGAAGGCCATGTACTGTACTCGTGGGTCAGATCCCAGCTTGTTTACCTGAACTTTTTAGCCAGCTACACATTGGAAGGCAAGGGGACAAGGGCCTTCCTTGGCAAGCACACTATTATCAAGTGAGATGACAATGTGTCAACAAAGAAGGAACTTTAAAAATATAGAGAGCAGTCACAGACACAAAAAAGTGAGTGCCATTAAGTGTCCAAGAAGTTCAATCCATCACTTAAGTCCTCGTCTTCCTACTGGTCTGTCTCATCAGCCAAAAAAGCATGTTCTACTATGCAAAGATGTAGAATGAACAATCAAAGTTTCAGAAACATTATCCTTCATCATTTTCCACAATGCTACCAGAATTAACGAAACATATCTAATCACATCAGTCTCCTGGTACAGGTCCCCAATCCTGGAGGGATAAAGTACAAACTCCTTGAGGGGCATGTAATTCCCTTCACAATCTGGCCTAACCTCACGTTGCTGCCTTCTCTCCTGCCATCTTTCTCCTTCATTTCTTTATGCTTTTGGTGTCCTTCCTAGCCCACCAAAAATGACTGCCATTCCAGGGACACTCACCATACTTTCAGACCCTTGCTAAAGCTCTTCCTTCAGCTAGCATACTTGTCTGTGCATTTGATCTATCTGCCCTATAGATCAGTTTTCCTTTCATTTGGTCCCATCTCCTCCCCTGATCATTTTCTAGTCTAGTACTTATCATATTAGAGTAGAGTAAGGCTACATTTCTGTCCTCATGTCCCAGCCTTACTTGTGGTCTCCTTATTATAGATACTATGTCCCATTTTTTTTTTTAATAACAGCTTGCTATAATTTACATGTCTGGCTCTCCAGTTTGGTGGATTAAACGTCTTACTTTTTAATTTTATCTAACATAAAAAATATCAAATTATTACTTTTGTTTCTCTTCCTACTAATTCGCTACTCAGATTGGCTAGTTAGTAAGAATTTAAGCAGATGTAAACAAATTTTTAAAAGCTTAAATATTTCTTGGTAGACTCTTGAAAAGTCTAAAATAATCATACATTATGTTACAATCTAGCGATGCACTCCCCAAATTATGCTTTTTCCTTCAAAAACATTGACCTTGTCAATTTACTTAAGATTAAATAAGTTACTTAAAAGAGAGGCTTTTAAAAAAATTTCAGTAGGCTTGGCGCTTATAGCTCAGCAGCTAGGGCACCAGCCACATACACCAGAGCTGGCGGGTTCAAAACTAGCTGGGCCAAACAATGACAAACAACAATGACAACTACAAACAAAAAATAGCTGGGCGCTGTGGCAGACACCTGTAGTCCCGGCTGCTCGGGAGGCTGAGGCAAGAGAATCGCCTAAGCCCAAGAGCTGGAGGTTGCTGTGAGCTGTGATGCCACGGCACTCTACCAAGGGTGACGTAGTGAGACTCTGTCTCAAAAAAAAAATTTTTTTTTTCAGTAATACAAAAGACTAAAATCTGATTATCTCAGTTGTTACAGGTTGCCTCAGCCTCTGGCTACTTCTATGTCCAATCACATAGACTTGAGAAATAGTCATTCCTCTTTACTCCTAAAACTGCTCACTATAACCTACCTTCAGATTCTCCCTCATTTCCCTAACAAAATCAGGGTCGGTGTATTATTTAACCTATTTTGAAAGAGAAACTGAGAATTCCCAAAAGACTTTCAAGATTGGATCCAAGGGCTCAATTCTGCATAATATGTATATTCTAAAAAAAAAGCCCAAGGAGCAAACAAAGGAATCCTCAGGGTTCTTATTACAAAGTCATAATTTTATAGGAAACAAGCATCTTAGTACAATTGCCCCATTTTTGTGGAAGAAGAAACCCAGGCCTAGAGCAGTTATTCAATAGGCATTGTAGTAGAGGGGAAAACCACAGTAGTTAGGTGACTGGAAAAGTTACTCAGTCAACCTCAGTTTTCTCATCTCTAGAAACGAGATTCTTCAATTAAACAAATTCATTCAATAACTATTTATTTTAATGTCAGTCACATGCCAGGCACTGTGTTAGGCACTTAGGATGCAGTGGTGACCAAGACAGACTGACTTGGGTCTGTCAGGTACTAGCAGTGGAGCAAGGAAATCGGGCAGCAAACAATTACTAAGAATAACTATGGCCAATGAAATGAGAGAGGAAATGTCAGGAACTATAGGAGTACATTGCAGGAGGCTTCTAGAAATGAAGGAGAGAAGGCTTTCCTAGGGGAAAGGAGAATGGTATTATCTACCTCAGAGGCTGATTGCGTAAAAATGCTTCCCTCCACCCACTCTAGTACACAGTAGGTGCCTAATTGATGCTATTTTCAGTCCCTCAAAAATTCTTTCAGGGAAAGAAAAAATACCATTTATTTAGAATTATAAACTCTCACTCTTTAAAAAATATGACTAAATCAACTGACAAGGCACAAAAATTGAATGAAAAAGAATATAGGATAAGAATTTCTATTTCCTCTCCCTTTGTCATTAAAACACATTGGGACAGGAAAACTGCTGTACAAAAAGCACTATTAGCTGACAGGCATCACAACCTCTATTTGAAGGTCAACTAAAAACAGACCTTAAAATCAATGTTGGGGAAGCTTACACTATTTGTCTGTAAAAAGGAGCCAAGAGGTCAGTTGCACAACTGAGTAGCTATGCATCATTGCAATTAAAACAATTAAAATTAAGTCTGCCAATTAAAAAAAAGTATGCTCCAGATGCATCCAGCACTACATATAAAATTACTTTAAAAAATTGCCTTCAGCACTGTGTTCATTCGTTTCCTGGCCAAGGAACCCATACGCTTATATATACTTATATATAGACTAAAAGCCTAAAGGGGGAGACGGGGAAAGACCGGAAGAGAGATGGAGAGAGCTTTTTTCTCCCCACTTGTGTTCTTTCTC
>CAUYON010185411.1:0-17252 GCA_963573935.1 Arctocebus calabarensis
TTTTTTTTTTTTTGTAGAGACAGAGTCTCACTTTATCACCCTGGGTAGAGTGCCGTGGCGTCACACTGCTCACAGCAACCTCCAGCTCTTGGGCTTAAGCGATTCTCTTGCCTCAGCCTCCCTACTAGCTGGGACTACAGGCACCCGCCACAGTGCCCGGCTATTTTTTTGTTTTGCAGTTCGGCCGAGGCCGGGCTTGAACCCACCACCTTCGGTATCTGGGGCCGGCACCCTACTCGCTGAGCCACAGGAGCCGCCCTGTGATTTTTTTTTTGAGACAGAGCCTCAAGCTGTCACCCTGGATAGAGTGCTATAACATCACAGATCACAGCAACCTCCAATTCCTGGGCTCAAGTGAGTCATCAGCCTTAAACTCTTGGACTTAAGAAATTCTCTTGCCTCAGCCTCACAAGTAACCAGGACTACAAGCGCCTGCCACAACACTGGATTTTTTTTTTTTTTTTTGAGACAGAGCCTCAAGTTGTCACCCTGGATAGAGTGCAGTGGCATCACAGCTCACAGCAACCTCCAACTCCTGGGCTCAAGCAAGTCTCCTGCCTCCGCCTCCCAAGTAGCTGGGACCACAGGCGCCTGCCACAACGCCCGGCCATTTTTTGGTTGCAGCCGTCATTATTGTTTGGCGGGCCCGGGCTGGATTCGAACCCACCAGCTCAGATGTACATGTCTGGCGCCTTAGCCCGTTGAGCCACAGGCGTCGAGCCTAGCTCTGTGATTTTTGCTTTTAGCCCCCAGTCTGTCTCTCAGCTCTAGAAGGAATTGTTCCAGGTCCTCCAAGTCATGGCCCATTGCCTACTGCCACTTCCCACGAGCCCATAATGCCAAAGCCCAGTGGAGCATATCACCAGAGCTAGTGAAGTAGCTTTGTTGCTATCCCTGCAGCCCCTGCAGTCCAGTCCATTTGTCCCACCTTGCTGAATTCACAGCCCACAGCAGCTGTGGCTCCCTCTCCCCTGCCTTAATCCACCCCCTATCTCCCCCACCCTCCCCACTAGCATATAATGGCTTGATAGTAACTGAGTAAACTACAGGCCTCCCACGAAGAACCCCAGGATGCTAACTGGAAGACAAAGCACTAGGCCAAGAAACTGACTGGAGGAGGGATATCTGCCCTCAGGAGCTCAAGGTCTAATTAAAACAAGTGTAAAGGGCTCACTGCTTGTAACTCAGTAGCTAGGGTGCCAGCCACATACACCAGAGCTGGCAGGTTCAAACCCAGCCCAGGCCTGCCAAACAACAATGACAATTACAACAAAAAAATAGCCAGGCATTGTGGCGGGTGCCTGTAGTCCCAGCTACTTGAGAGGCTGAGGCAAGAGAATCCCCTAAACCCAAGAGTTTGCGTTTGCTGTGAGCTGTGACTCCATGACACTCTACCAAGGGTGACATAGTGAGACTCTGTCTCAAAACAAAAAAAAAGTGTAAAAAATGAAAAACTTCTCTACTACCATCTTTGATTCTGCCCAAATTAACAAGAGAAAAGGGCTTGGAGCCTGTGGCTCAATGGGCTGAGGCACCAGCCACAAACACCTGAGATGGCAGGTTCGAATCCAGCCCGGGTCCGCCAAACAACAATGACGGCTGCAACCAAAAAATGGCTGGGCGTTGTGGCGGGCGCCTGTAGTCCCAGCTACTTGGGAGGCGGAGGGAAGAGACTCGCTTGAGCCCAGGAATTGGAGGTTTCTGTGAGCTGTGATGCCATGGCACTCTACCCAGGGTGACAGCTTGAGGCTCTGTCTCAAAAAAAAAAACAAGAGAAAGGGTATTTGACTTAATTGATATTTTAAATTTTATATGCATGGGAACTACACAGAAAAGAAATGAAAACTCAAAGAAGCAGTTAGACTCGGGCTTATATACCATTTTAACAAAGACTGGAAAATTGTGGAGAAATGACTAGATAGGAAAAGGGGTTTGGGTTTTTACTGGCAATAAATTGTGGGGAAGTAACTATATGGAAGAAACTAATGGCAGATAAAGATAATTTAGTAATTTTTTTTTTTTTTGCAGTTTTTGGCCAGGGCCGGGTTTGAACCCACCACCTCCAGTATATGGGGCCAGTGCCCTACTCCTTCGAGCCACAGGCAGTGCCCTCTAGTAATTTTTTTTGATGCAGACTCATTTTAGTTCCATCTCAGTCTCTAGTGATAAGGCTTGTTCTCCTCCACCTGGTACAGGAAAGGGAGGAAATATCCAGGGGAAATTTATGCCCTACTTTTAGGCAGATAGGGAGAGGGCAGAGAGTTCTTCCTATCTTTGCTATCTTTCAACTGCTTTCAACTCAAAAATAATCTTTATGTCCTAGAGGTATATTTCAGGATGGCACATTCTTATCCCCTTCACATTCTTACCCCTTTTTCCTAAAAGAGGTACCTTGAAAGACCGAGATCCTTTGTACCATACTTGCTCCCTCTAGAAAGCATTTTTCAGCTCTCCTTGCTGTTTCCCAATGCTTTAAAGCCATGATTCTTGATTCTTTTTTGAAGAAAAAAGAATACTACTCTACTCATACTTGGTAGAGTGCTGTGGCGTCACAGCTCACAGCAACCACCAGCTCTTGGGCTTAGGCAATTCTCTTGCCTCAGCCTCTCGAGTAGCTGGGACCACAGGCGCTGGCCACAATGCCTGGCTATTTTTGCAGTTTGGCCAGGGCTGGGTACGAACCCACCACCCTCAGTATATGGGGCCAGCACCCTACTCACTGAGCCACAGGCGCCTCCCCAGAGCCATGATTCTGCCTATGTCCAGCCATTATTGCTCCATCACTGTCTTAAACTGAGTTTCTCCTTGTCTCTCAGAATGTATCATTCCCCAGTCAGCAGAGGTATGGGAGGGAATGGGAACAGAAACAGATACCACCCATCGTGTAGGTAAGTGTTTTGCTTATGTTATCTCATCTTTCAACAGCCCTATGGGGTTGGCACTATTATTATCCCTTTTTACTGATGAAGAAACTGAAGAGTCACACAGGTTGAGTGCTCACACAAGGTCAAATTGTTTGCATACAATAGTGGAACCTGGACTCCAGCCAGGGCTTCTAGAATATTTATGGTAAAGGACCAATTTTGTTTTGTTTTGTTTTTAATTTAATTTTATTTTTTTTGAGACAGTCTCACTATGACAACCTCGGTAGAGTGCTGTGGTGTCAGAGCTCACAGCAACCTCAAACTCTTGGGCTTGAGCAATTCTCTTGTTTCAGTCTCCCAAGTAGCTGGGACTACAGGCGCCTGCCACAATGCCCAGCTATTTTTGCAGTTATCATTGTTTAGCAGACCTGGACTGGGCTTGAACCTGCCACCCTTGGTGTATGTGGCTGGAGCCCTACTCACTGAGCTACGGGCACCAAGCTTGTTTTTAATTTTCAATCTAATACTGTTGCAAAACGTAATAAAAATGAGTTACTAAAAAAATGAACAGAAAAAATGTACAAATTATAATTCCATTTTGTGGCTGTTACTGTTGGGTTCAACAGTGGTACAATTTTTTTTTTTTTGGTCAAATTACTATGATAGTTTCTGAACATGGACCAGAACTAGTCTGTGGACCACATCACATGCATCATGAAGAGAATTTCTGCAGATGATCCTTACTTAGAGCAGGGATGACCTTGTAAGAGGAAAGAGAGATGAGGCTCCCAGCTTAGCCCTGCACCATCAGTCATACTTTACAATGCCAGAAAGTGAGGGCAGGAGTTGGGGTAGGGATGAACATCTGGTAATATCAGGATTTTAAAATATGGACTTCTTCCATTTCTGGAGAGTGGTGGATGGAACCTAGATAATCAGGATTCGTATTATAATACATACAATATACCTATTGTACATTGGGGAAGACCCACATTAACTCTTTAAGCTCCCAGGAGTGAATACAGTTATGGAGATAGTCAAGAGGTTCACATTTAAAAGTCTCGGAAAACTAGGTAAGACCTTTGACTTCTCTGAGTCTCAGTTCATTCTATGCAAAAATGGAGTGGATAATGCCTTCTTATCCATTGACATTCAGTAGATGTTTGAAAAATCAAAAGGTAGGAGGTATTGCCTAGGAAAATGCTTTATAAATTCGGAAAATTACCAAAACACACAGGGAAAATGGCTTTATTCACAACTTCAGAAACTTTTTGGAGACCTCCTTCAGGATTAGAATTTTTTTCTCCATCCCACCTCCCAGTTTGCAAGAGCTTGAATTACTTTTATTTATCTATTCAGATTATTTACTAATTCATTACTTTTTTCATTCATTTCATAATATTTTTCTTCTCTCCCTCCTTCTCTCTTTCTTTCCTTCATTGTGATAGGATCTTTCTCTGTTGCTCAGGCTGGAGTGCAATGGCCCAATCATGACTCACTGCAGCCTTTAACTTCTGGGCTCAAGCAATCCTCCCTCCTCAGCCTCCTGGGTAGCTGGGACTACAGGCACTAGGCCTGGCTAATTTTTTTTTTTTTTTTTTTTTAGAGACAGGCTCTCACTACATTGTCTTGGCTAATCTTGAACTCCTGGGCTCAAACAATCCTCCCTGCTTTGGCTCCCCAAAGTGTTGGAATGGTAGATGTGAGCCAGTGCAACTGGCTCATTTCCTAATAGGGTGTGTTCTCTGCTTGAGTCCTAGAGTTTGGGGGAGGAAACAAGAGAGCAGTACCCAAACTTTAACAGTTCTCATCATCATTGTTGGGTTCTCTACCCTGGGGAAAATGAATGGGGAGCTTGGAGAGGTGGTGGAGGCAGTCCACACTGGTGTGGGTGACCCCCAAAGCTTCCTAGAAGAAGTGGCTTATCAACAAGGACTGTTAAGTAAAGCATGCAGTATCCACACAGTGGATATGAGGTTGTTAGAAGATTGGTGTTGAACTCCACATATTAACATGGACAGCTGTCCAGGATGCAGCGTTGAGTACAAAATGTAAGTAAGAGCATCTTCATAAATGTGATTTCATTTATGTAAGATCTCCAGTGATTCTTTGGTATATTAGAATTGGCTATTGGGTCTCTACAAACCACAAAGCACCCTCCACCATCACCACAGCCAAATGCTGATAAAACCCTTCAGCAGAACATGCTCCAGGTGAGACTCACTCCTAAGGTTAGCTTAGGTTCCCAAAAGAGTGTCACAGTCTTCAGATGTTTTGATTTCAGGAGAGGTTGAGAGTAACCCTGTCTATCTATGTGTGCACTTTGGCAGTAAACTGATTAGAAGGATACTCACTGCTAACAGGCTATCAGTTGCACTCTCTGGGGGTGGAATTTTTTTTCTTTTTTTGAGACAGAGCCTCAAGCTGTCACCTTGAGTAGAGTGCCATAGCATCACAGCTCACAGCAACCTCCAACTTCTAGGCTCAGCCTCCCAAGTAGCTGAGACTGCAGGCGCCCGCCACAATGCCTAGCTATTTTTGGTTGCAGCCCTCATTGTTGTTTGGAGGGCCCGGGCTGGATTTGAACCCATTATCTCAGATGTATGTGATTGATGCCTTAGCCACTTGAACCACAGGTGCCAAGCCATCTGGGGGTGGAATTTAAGATGATTTTTCATTTCTCCTTTTTGCTTTTTTGGCCGTGTTTGAATTATACACTTCCCATGCTAAAAATAGCAGTTTTATTGACACTTAATGACTGTACCATAAAATTTATCCTTTTGAAGTGTACAATTTGTTAGGCTTTTTTTTTTTTTTTGAGACAGAGTCTCACTCTGTCACCCAGGCTAGAGTGTTTTGGCCTCAGCCTGGCTCACAGAAACCTCAAACTTCTGGGGTCAAGCGATCCTTCTGCTTTAGCCTCTTGAGTAGCTGGAACTATTGGTGTCTGCCACAATGCCTGGCTAATTTTTCTATTTTTAGTTGAGACAGGAGTCTCGCTCGTGCTTAAGCTGGTATTGAGTTCCTGAGTTTAAGGGATCCTCCACCCTAGGCCTCCCAGAGTGCTGGGATTACAGATGTGAGCCACAGAGCCAAAAGATTTGGTGGTTTTAGTGTAGTTGTGCAACCGTCACCACTATTTAATTTCAAAACATGTTTATCACTCACATGTTTATCAAAAAGAAACATTGTACCTATTAGCAGTCAGTCAAATAAGGCCTCCCCCCGCCCCCATTCTCTGGCCCTCTGTAATCTACATTCTGTCTCTATAGATTTACATATTCTGGATATTTCACATAAGTGGAATCATACAATATATGTATGGTCTTTTGGGATCGACTCTTTCACTTGACATATCATTTTCAATATTCATTCATGTTGTTGGATATACTTCATTCTTTTTTATCGCTAAATAATATTCTCATCAGGTGCTACCATTATAAATATTTTATAAAAACCTGGTTTCGAATTTGGTGTGAGAGCAGAGAAGATATTTAAGTTGTTACCATCACTCATTCCTCAAAAATGTTGCTAGCCCAGATGCAGTGGCTCATGCCTGTAAAAGTAGCACTCTGGAGACTGAGGTGGGAGGATCACTTTTGGTCAGGAGTTCAAGACTTCTACTAAAAATAGGATAATTATCCCAGGGTTGTGGCACATGCCTATAGTCCCAGCTACTCAGGAGACAGAGGCAGGAGGATTGCTTTAGCCCTAGAGTCTGAGGTTGCTATGAGTTATGATGATGCCACTGTACTCTACCCTGGGCAACAGAGCAAGACAGAAAGAAAGAAAGGAAGGAGGGAAGGAAGAAGGGAGGGAGGGAAAAGAGAGAGAGAGAGAAATGTTCATAAGAAGCACCTCTTTTTGGAGGTTCTAGGGATACTCTTGTGGACATGACAGAAAATACATCTGCCCTCGGGTAGCTTACATTGAGGCTGGTGAAGGACAGATAATAAACAAGTAAAGAATGACACCAGATAATGTCGGGTGGATAAGGGTGCTGAAGACAAGATAACAGGGTTAAGTGCTGGAGAGCAGGGCTGGGCTAGGCATGGGGTCTGTTTTAGACGGGGTGTTAGGAGAGGGCTCTTAGAGATTTGAGCTGAGACTTGTCAGGGAAGAGGAAACACCAGATGGGCCTCCGGACAGGAGACATGTGGGAGTGATGGAGAACCGGAAAAGCTGTGTGCCGTGGTCTATGAGTAGGCCCAGAGGGACCAGAAAGGCCAGAACAAAGAATTGGGGATGTCCTTCTATAGGTGATGGGAAACCATAGTTTTTACATCAGGGAGTCATTCAATCGGACTTAAATTTTTAAAAGCTCATTCTGGTGGCCATGTGGAGATGGGAGCAAGGGTGGAGGCAGGACAGCAGTTAGGGGGTGCGACAGTGCCCGGCATGATGATGGTGCGATGGAATAGGGAGGAGGGGGTGTGGTGAGAAAGGAAGAGAGTAGGATTATAGTTTGGTGGTGGAGCTAAAGGGATTTGCTGATGAATTTGCTGTGAGGCCTAAATACCGAGAAGTCACCAATGGAGCGCGGCGTGTGCTTAGAGGATGGTACTGTTGCCATGAGCACAGGTGATGGAAACATCCGGCTTGTGATGGGAACGTTGCCACTGCTATTGCTACAATTGTCTGAAAAGCTTTCCCGGGCCCACTGGGGTCAAGATAGGGAAGGGCTAAGGCTGACACTGAGGCTAGACTTAGGAGCACCGGGCAAGTGTAGACAAGCCCAGAATGGCTTGAGGCTCTATACAGTGGTTCCTGAAAAAAGGGAAGTGGGGCTGTCCCCAGATATGGGTAGCTATGACAATCAAGGCCACTGCACGCCATCGCTGCTCTCTCCCGGAGACCTCAGATGGGGCCCTGCTGTGTTCCTCGGGCACCCAAGCCTCCCACCCAGCCCTAGGCCGCCTTTGTCACTATGTGTGTAACCTGAGCTGGCCTCACTGTGTGTGGCCAGGTGTGTCCAGTGGGCCCGGGGAGGAAAATGGAGCAGAACATCAGGCTGTTAGCCGCTCTGGGGGCAGCGCTCTGCAAACAGACTCTAGTCACCAAACAGAGTTGAGTCACAACCCAACAAAGCGCTCCGCTGGGTTGTCATCAAGATGCACCGAGGGCAACTGTAACTGCCGAGGGTGGGGCCCAATCACACCCGGTGACCCAGGCCTTCCCCCTGGTCTGGTCCGGCCTAGAGGAGACTGGCTCCCCATGAAGGGAGATTAGTGGTGGCCCGGGGGACCCTGTGATCCTCACAGGAAACCTATCCTGGGGGAATGGAGGTAGGTGGGGAGCTAGTAAAACTGCCTTTTCTGGTTTCCTTCCCCACAGCTCTTTCTCTAGAGAGAAAGACTCTCCTACGCTCTAAGAGGTTCATTTGAAACGGGGCTGATGGCATGGGGTGGGGAGATTTGGCAGGAGTCCCAAGGTCTGAGAGCTGCAGAAATAGAGGGGGAGACGAGAGGCCAACCTTTCGGGTTTGTCTCCGTCTGAGTGGAAGAGGGCAGGCTGAAAGGGGAGGCCCTGAAGCAGCCGGTCACAACTAGAAAGGCCACAAGTTTATATGATTTCAACACACACTTATTTATAGGTAAGACAAAGCTGAATCAGACATAGATTCTGTTGTCGTGGAGCTTGGAGTCTAGCGAGGCTCCAAGGCAGAGACCTACCACCATGTCGACTCGGGAATTCCTGGTGGGCAGCACTAGGTATAGTGCCTGGCACTTCCTTAGTAGGTGCTCTGTAAAGTTTGTTGAATGGACATATGAATTCATGACTGACCATAATCTAACACAGCCTAGGCTGGGCAGGGTGGCTCAGGCCTGTAACCCTAGCACTCTGGGAGGCCCAGACGGGCAGACTGCTTGCTCTAAAAATAGCCCAGCATTGTGGCAGGCACCTGTAGTCCCAGGTGGAGGCTGAGACCAGAGAATCACTTGAGGCCAGGAGTTTGAGGTTGCTGTGAGCTACGACTGTATGGCACTCTACTGAGGGCACCATAGTGAGACTCTGTCTCACAATAAAGAACCACAGACCGAGATTTATGCTGTAAGAGAGGTTTTGTGTCTTTAAACCATTAAATCTCTAAGCCTGGAGAATAGTAATTGCTCAGTAAACATTAATTTAAAAAAAACAAGCAAACAAGGCGGCACCAGTGGCTCAGTGAGTAGGGTACCGGCCCCATATACCACGGGTGGTGGATTCAAACCCAGCCCGGCCAAACTGCAACAATCACAACAACAACCACAAAAATAATAAAATAAAATTCTTAAAAAAAAAGGGGGGGGGGGAGGCTCGGCGCCTGTGGCTCAACAGGCTAAGGCGGCAGCCACGTACACCTGAGCTGGCAGGTTCGAATCCAGCCTGGGCCCTCCAAAAAACAATGATGGCTGCAACCAAAAAATGGCCAGGCGTGGCGGGCGCCTGTAGTTCCAGCTACTTGGGAGGCGGAAGCAAGAGACTCGCTTGAGCCCAGGAATTGGAGGTTGTTGTGAGCTGTGATGCCACAGCACTCTATCCAGGGTGACAGCTTGAGGCTCTGTCTCAAAAAAAAAAGGGAGGGGGAATAAATGAATAGAGCTATGGAGAGCTCAAAGAAGGGAACTATTAGGTCCTGCTGGAGAAATGGGCACAAGAATAGAGAAGAAAGTTCTGGTATGTAAGAAGGCTTTCTGATGTAGATCATCTGAAGGATGAGTCTACGAAGTCCTTTGTGGTAGCCTTGAGTGGCAAAGTCACATAAAAATCTAGAGTCTAGCCAGTGTGATGACTCACTCCTGTAATCCTAGCACTCTGGGAGGCCAAGGTGGGTAGATTGCCTGAGTTCTAAGGTTTGAGAGCAGCCTGAGCCAGAGCAAGACCCCGTCTCTAAAAATAGGCAGGTGTTGTAACAGGCACCTGTAGTCCCAGCTACTTGGAAGCCTGAGGCAAGAGAATCGCTTGAGCCCAAGAGTTGGAGGTTGCTGTGAGCTGTGATGCCACAGTACCCACCAAGGGTGACAAAGTGAGACTCTGTATAAAAAAAAAAAAAAAAAAAAAAAATTAAAGCATTGGCTCAGCGCCCGTGGCTCAACGGGCTAAGGCGCCAGCCACATACACCTGAGCTGGCAGGTTCGAATCCAGCCCAGGCCCACCAAACAACAATGACGGCTGCAACCAAAAAATGGCCAGGCATTGTGGCAGCCACCTGTAGTACCAGCTACTTGGGAGGCAGAGGCAAGAGACTCTCTTGAGCCCAGGAATTGGAGATTGCTGTGAGCTGTGATACAATAGCACTCTATCCAGGGTGACAGCTTGAGGCTCTGTCTCAAAAAAAAAAAAAAAATTTAAACATTATCCTTGATTCTTCCTTCACGCCTCATACTTAGTCCATCAGCAAATTTTATCAAACTTCAACAATACACCAAATTTATCCAATTCTCATATCCTAGTTTCAGCCATGGCTATCTCCCACTTGGGGTACTTACTATATTAGCTCCTTAACTGGTCTCCTTGGTTTCATTCTTGACCCCCTGCAAACACTCTCCACAGAGTAGCCAAAATGTTTGTTTTTTTCTTTCCTTTCTTCTGTCCTTTCTTTTTTTGTTTTTTTGGGGTTTTTTTGTAGAGACAGAGTCTCACTTTGTCGCCCTCGGCAGAGTGCCATGGCGTCACATAGCTCACATCAACCTCCAACTCCTGGGCTTGCTCCCGAGTAGCTGGGATAACAGGCCCCCGCTACAATGCCCAGCTATTTTCCTGTTTTGCAGTTCGCCCGAGGCGGGGTCTGAACCCGCCACCTTCCGTGTATGGGGCCAGCGCCCTACTCGATGAGCCACAGGCGCCACCCCAAAAATGTTTTTATAATGCTCTTTGAAGGAAAAATATTTCTTGGCTCCGCGCCTGTGGCTCAGAGGGCTAAGGCGCCAGCCACGTACACCTGAGCTGGCGGGTTCAAATCTAGCCTGGGCCCGCCAAACAACAATGACGGCTGCAACCCAAAAATGGCCAGGTGTTGTGGCGGGCGGCTGTGGTCCCAGCTACTTGGGAGGCAGAGGCAAGAGACTCGCTTGAGCCCAGGAATTGGAGGTTGCTGTGAGCTATGATGCCACAGCACTCTATCCAGGGTGACAGCTTGAGGCTCTGTCTCAAAAAAAAAAAAAAATATTTCTTGCTTAGAATTCTATATCTGGACCAGCTGTGGAGTCTCACACCTATAATCTTAGCACTCTGAAAGGCCAAGGCAGGTGGATTGCTTGAGCTCAGGAGTTCGAGATCAGCCTGAGCAATAGCAGGACGCCATCTCTAAACAAACAAACAAACAAAATAGAAAAACTAGCCAGGCATTGTGGCGGGCGCCTGTTGTCCCAGCTACTTGGGCAGCTGAGGCAAGAGGGTAGCTTGAGCCCAGGAGTTTGAGGTTTCTGTGCTGTGAGAGAGAAAGAGAGAGAGATAGAGAGAGAGAGAGAGAGAGAGAGAGAGAGAGGCAGAGAGAGATATGTCGCCACAGCACTCTGCTGATGGAGACAAAGTGAGACTCTGTCTCAAAAAAAAGAAAAAATTCTCTATCTAGTCAAATTAGTAACTAAGTGTAAGGGTGAAATGCACATCTTTAGTTATTAGTAATTTCAAAAGTTACCTCCTTCCCACATAGTCTTTCTCAGAAAGTTACTGGGAAACGTGATCTATCAAAATGAGGGTTGGAAACCATTTTGACTCTTTCTTTTGTTTGTTTTTCATGTTCTTGGCTGGATTGGAGCAGCTAGAGTGGCATCTGCACCTGGCCTAATTTTGATTCCTTTTTTTTTTTGAGACAGAGTCTTACTTTGTCATCCTTAGTAGAGTGTGATGGCGTCATAGCTCACAGCAACCTCAGACTCTTGGGCTCAAGTGATTGTCTTGCCTCAGCTACTCTCTCTTGAGTAGCTGGGACTACAGGCGCCCGCCACAATGCCCAGATATTTTTAGAGATGGGGGTCTTACTCTGGATCAGGCTGGTCTCGAACCTGTGAGCCAGGCAATCCACCCACCTCAGCCTCCCAAGTGCTGGAATTACAGGCATGAGCCACCCACCCCGGCATCCAGTTTTAATTCTTGATCAATTGGATGTCTCTTTTTCCTCTCTCTTGTTCTCTTTATTCCTGGTATTGTAAAAATTAAGTACAATATTTTGTGCCTTAGTGTATTTCTTTCTTTTTTTTTTTTTTAGAGACAGAGTCTCACTTTGTTGCCCTTGGTAGAGTGCCATAGCATTACAGCTCACAGCAACCTCTAACTCCTGGGCTTAGGCGATTGTCTTGCCTCAGCCTCCCAAGTAGCTGGGACTACAGGCACCCGCCACAACGCATGGCTATTTTTTTGTTGCAGTTTGGCCGGGACGGAGTTTGAACCCACCACCCTCTGTATACGGTGCCAGTGCCCTACCCACTGAGCCATAGGCGCCTCCATTGTCTTAGTGTATTTCTATTCAAATCCCTGTTTCAACCTAGAAACCAAAGGATATTTCATTTCCATTTTGGGAATTTTTCTTGAATTATTTCAGTGGTGATTTTATTTCTTCTCTTTTTCAAGAACCCCAATTTTTTAGAAGTTTGGCCCTCCAAAACTAATTATCTAATTTTTCTGTTTTCTGTCTTTTGTCTTTGAGCTCCACTTTCGGGAAGATCTCTTCAGCTTTACCGTCTATCTATTGAGTTTATTATTTATGCTTTCATGTATATAATTTCTAAGAGCTCTTTTAGTTCCATAAATTTCATTTTTTCATAGTATGCTATTCTTGTGCATTTGCATTCTATTGATATACAACAAATTACTCCAAAACATAGAGGTTTAAAACAACAATAGACATTTATTGTCTCATAATTCTTTTCTTTTCTTTTCGTTTCTTTTTTTTTGTTTTTGAGACAGAGTCTCAAGCTGTTACCCTAGGTAGAGTGCTGTGGCATCACGGCTCACAGCAACCTCTAACTCTTGGGCTTAAGCAATTCTCTTGCCTCAGCCTCCCAAGTAGCTGGGACCACAGGTGCCTGCCATAGCACCCAGCTATTTTTTGGTTGCAGTTGTCATTGTTGCTTAAAAGGCCTGGGCCGGGTTTGAACCCGCCACCCTAGGTGTATATGGCCAGCATCCTGCCCTGAGCTATAGGCGCTGCCCATTGCCTTACAATTTCTTTCAGTCAGGAATTCTGGTGGGGCCTAGCTGGGTGATCACAGGCCTGGGGTCCTTCATAATGCTACAGTCAGCGAATGGGTAAGAACCGCAGTCATCTGAGGGCTTGACTAAGACTGGGGGATCCACTTCTAAGGAGGCTCAGACACACCTGTAGAAAGTTGATGCTGAGTTTTGGCAAGAAGTCTCAGTTTCTCCCATTACAGGCCTCTCCACAGGCTGCTTAAATGCCCTTCTGATATGGCAACTGGCTCTGACTTTTATGACCTAGTCTCAGAAGCCCACTTTGTCACTTTACCCATGTTCCGTTGTAAACTGAGTTGCTTCTGGCTTTTCCCACTACTGTCCAAAAATTTAGTATGTCAAAGGGACACAGGAACCAATTGAAATACTTCCCTCTGGCCAAATCCAGAACAATCTGAGCGACTAAATAAATAAAGTAGTACTGAACTACAGCCCAAAATACGAAATAGATACTCATGTGTCCAAACTGATGACAATACTGATTGTCCTACTGGATGACTCTCCATACCCTGCCCTGCCTTTCCAATCTCATTTCTTTCTTTCGTTTTTTATTTTTAATTTTTTTTCCCAATAAAAAGTATCTTTATTCTCATGTTTAAAACGTTTTTTCTATGATGATGCAGTAACAATACAAAAATATCTTAAACACTACAATGGTCCTTGTTTCTCAAGATTTCTTGCAATATGACATTAGAATATGTGATCTTTGGGTTCTGAGAAACGAGTGGCTAAAATGGGAGCTAAAGCCTTTTCCTGAGGGATGCGTTTGAGTACACGGACAGCCCTTTTTCTTTGGATTCAGGCTACGTACAGTGAGGAGGATGCTAAAAACAATGTTAATATGAACTTGTTTTTCAAGGCTCAGGGCCAATCTCATTTCTTTTTTTTTGAGACAGAGCCTCAAGCTGTCACCCTGGATAGAGTGCTGTGGCATCACAGCTTACAGCAACCTCCAATTCCTGGGCTCAAGAGAGTCTCTTGCCTCTGCCTCCCCAGTAGCTGGTACTACAGGTGCCCGCCACAACACCTGGACATTTTTTGGTTGGAGACGTCATTGTTGTTGGGTGGGCCCGGGCTGGATTCGAACCTGCCAGCTCAGGTGTACATGGCTGGTGCCTTAGCCCATTGAGCCACAGGCGCCGAGCCGACAATCTCATTTCTTATCATGAGAGAAACAACAGATAAATCCCAATTGATGGGCACTCTCCAATATCTCCCCAGGAACCCCCCACACCGTCAAAGTCATCCAAAACAGAAGTGTGAGAAATCGTCACAGCCAAGAGGAGCATGAGAAAGACATATCACTGAATGTAATGTGGTATTATGGATGGGATACTGGAACA
Source organism: Arctocebus calabarensis (assembly GCA_963573935.1). Classification (NCBI taxonomy): domain Eukaryota; kingdom Metazoa; phylum Chordata; class Mammalia; order Primates; family Lorisidae; genus Arctocebus; species Arctocebus calabarensis. The sequence goes on from CAUYON010185411.1 coordinate 14,381, forward strand.
GAAAATGGATGTTAGGAAGAACTAAAAATCTGAATCAAATATGGACTTTAGCTAATGATAATGTGTCAGTATTGGTTCATTAATTGTGGCAAATGGACTATACTAATGTAAGATGTCAAAAATAGGGGAAATTTGTTTTTTGTTTTTTTTGAGACAGAGTCTCATTTTGTCGCCCTCGGTAGAGTGCTGTGGTATCACAGCTCAGAGCAACCTCTGGCTCTTGGGCTTAGGCGATTCTCTTGCCTCAGCCTCCCGAGTAGTTGGGACTACTGGTGCCTGCCACAACGCCCGGCTATTTTTGTTGTTGTTGTTGCAGTTTGGCTGGGGCTGGTTCAAACCTGCCACCCTCGGTATATGGGGCTGGCGCCCTACTCACTGAGTTACAGGCGCTGCCCAATAGGGGACAATTGTTATGAGGTATATGGAAACTCTTGACACTATCTTCCCAATTTTTCTGTAAATCTATTTTCTGTTTTTTTGAGACAGAGTCCCACTCTGTTGCCCAGGCTAGAGTGCCATGGTGTCAGCCTACCTTACAGCAACCTCAGATTCCTCAGCTAAAGTGATCCTAAGTGATCCTTCTGGCTTAGCCTCCTGAGTAGCTGGGACTACAGGTGCCTGACACAATACCTGGATAATTGTAAATCTAAAATTATTATAAAATAAGGAAGTTATTACAAACAAGAAAGATAAATCAATTATGTCAGTTTTATTCATTAGAATAAAATCATTGTTTTTTTTTGAGACAGTCTTATTTTATCACCCTCGGTAGAGTGCCATGGCATCATAGCTCAATCTCAAAGCCTTAGGCTCAAGTGATTCTCTTGCCGCAGTCTCCCAAGTAGCTGGAACTACAGGTGCCCGCCACAGTGCTCGGCTATTTTTTGTTGCAGTTGTCATTGTTGGTTAGCTGGCCTAGGCCGGATGTGAACATGCCAACTTTGGTGTATGTGGCTGTGCTATGGGTACCGAGCCCATTAGAATAAAATCTAACATCCCAGATGGTCCATAGAGGTCAACGAAATCTGATTCTTACCAGCTTTTCTACTCTCACTCCCAGCACTCTTTCCTGGGCATTCTCCTTCGCCTCCTTGGAATTCCTCACATAGTACACTCTGGAGCCCAACCTGATGCTTTGGCTTTGGCTGTTTCCTCTGCTTTCTAGTCTTCTAGCTCTCTAGCCACCTGTCACCAGTCACGTGGAGATAGGCCTTAACTACCATCTGATGTTTTCCTTGTTTATTTGTTTGTCTGTGGTCTGCCTCTATCCACTGGAATGTAAATCCCCAGAGAGCAGGGCCTGGTCTGTCTTGTTCACTGCTTTTATCCCTAGAACCTAGAAAACCTGGCATAGGAAAGTTATTCAGTTAATAGCTGTTGAATGTGCAGAAAATATTTCAGGTTCAAATACTCTGTGAGTATACTCTGTTCAAATACCCCAGAGGTCTGTTTTTGGTTGAAATTGTGATTATGAAATACCACTCACTTAGACTGATCAAACACTTCCTTACTATTTGCTGCCCTGTCTTTTCAGTTATCTAGTGATGTTGCCCTAATCAGTGGTTTTCAAACTGTGCTTTATAAAGTTCTAGGAGTTTCAGGGGTGTTTCTGTTAGGGTTAGACCCTGGGGAGGACACTGGGTAGAGTGGCTAAAATTTTGATTCTTTCTCCCCCCGGGTCCCTGGCTCTGAGTTTCTTTATGTTAGACTTTTTATAAACTTACATCGGAAGAAAGAGTTCTAAGGTTTAATCAAGTGTAAAAAATCCTGAACTGAATCATTTTAATTCTAGGCTAGAATTGTTGAGATTGCCAATAAGCACATAAAAAGATAAGGTATTACCTATTACAGAAAAGCAAATCAAATCCACAATGAAACACCAATTTACATCTATCAAGATGGCTGTAATTTTAAGAAAAGGTAATAACAAGTGTTGACAAGAATGTGGAGAAACTGGAACTCTCATATATTGCTGGTGGAAATGTAAATTGGTACAGTCACTTTGGAAAACCGTCTCAGTCCACTGAGGGATAGCTCTAATACGCATTACACACGTCAGGGCTCTCTGCTGGTTGGTCCAGTCTTCACAGGTCTGCATGGCAGTTGGACTTCTTCTGCCTAGGCCTGCTCCCTCTCCCAACTAAACTGTTGATCCTTGATGAATTTCTTTTTCTTTTTTTTTTTTTGTAGAGATAGAGTCTCACTTTATAGCCCTTGGTAGAGTGCCATGGCGTCACACAGCTCACAGCAACCTCCAACTCCTGGGCTTAGGAGATTCTCTTGCCTCAGCCTCCCGAGTAGCTGGGATTACAGGCACCCACCACAACGCCCAGCTATTTTTCTGTTTTGCAGTTCAGCCAAGGCTGGGTTTGAACCCGCCACCTTCAGTATATGGGGCCGGCGCCCTACTCGATGAGCCACAGGCGCCGCCCTGATGAATTTCTTTTTCTTTTTCTTTCTTTCTTTTTCTTTTTTTGACACAGAGTCTCAAGTCGTCACCCTGGGTAGAGTGCCATGGTGTCACAGCTCACAGCAACCTCAAACTCTTAGGCTTAAGCGATTCTCTTGCACCAGCATCCCAAGTAACTGGGACTACAGGCTCCTGCCACAACACCTAGCTATTTCTTAGAGATATGGTCTTGTTCTTCCTCATGCTGATCTTGAACTCCTGAGCTCAAGCAATCCACCTGCCTTGGCCTCCAAGTGCCAGGATTATAGGCGTGAGCCACTGAGCCCAACCCCTGATGAATTTCTTTCTTTCTTTTTTTTTTTTTGAGACAGAGCCTCAAGCTGTCACCCTGGATAGAGTGCTGTGGCATTCACAGCTCACAGCAACCTCCAATTCCTGGGCTCAAGCAAGTCTCTTGCCTCC